>JAQQSV010007771.1:0-13937 GCA_028646515.1 Pseudochirops corinnae
AAAAATCAAATCAATGTAACCATTGAACAAGATGTCCTTACAGTAAAACCAAAAGAAATAAGAAGATTAATCAGAACCTATCATACACAAAGTAGAGGAATACCTTCAGAAATACAAAATACTCACTTATAGACCAAATATACAGTAGAACCTCGGTTTACAAATTTAATTCATTCTCAGATTCTGTTCATCATGCGATTTATTCGAATTGCAAAACAAATTTTCCCATAGGACATAGTGTAAAGTCGGATGATCGGTACCATATCCTCAAAATTATTATATAAATATAATTATTTATAATTTTAAGTAAGTTTTTTGTCCCTAATGCACTTGAAATACAATAGCAACGATTAGTATACAATATAAACCAAAAATAAAACAAATTAACCTGCACTTAACCTTTGAGAAGAGTCATGGCTGGTGGGAGACAAAAGGGAGGAGGAGGAAGAGGAGGTTGGAAGGAGAATCTTCCTTGGGAGTGTTCTCTCTTATGCTACTTTCACTAAAAGTAAGACTAACACTACTACTGCCTCCACTTATTTTTTGTTTTTTAGAATCATTTTGTGTTTTAACTCACTGATTTTTTTTCTTTACCTTTGCTTTTGACTGGGAATCTATCTAACGACACTTGTTTTTTATGTTTTTTTCAGAATGTCACGGAAATGTGACATTGTATTATCATTTAAAATATTCGTGGTCCTCATTGCTACAGCCTTGTTTGGGTGATGTTTTTTTAAAAAAAATTTGCACTTTTTCCCACATCTGATAAACTTTCCTAATCTCATTTGACATGAGAGATTCCTCCCACCTCTCAGCCTCCTGCTCAGATGAGATATCCTTCGCAACTTCTTGCTATTGCTCCTCATGCAGATCCATCAGTTCATCTATCTGGTCAATACAGAATGAGGCTGATTAGCCAGTATACCGATCTGAGGTTCCTTTGTTTGACATATGAAAGCAAAAAAAAAAAAAAAATTGCCCTAGTAGAACATCATCCCTTTATGAGCTGTTCAAGTCCAAACATGATGTTCATTCTGCAAATTTTTGTTCATTCTGCAAGACAAATTTTGCTAAAAATTTTTCCTTCTCCAGTGAAGCATAAATAAACCAGGTTACTTGTAAACTGAGGTTCTACTATAATTCTTAAACAACCATTCTCAGAAAAGAAAGTATAACTCATAAAGTAGTTACTAAAGAAAAAAAAATTTCTGGAACTGATGAGTTCAGAGAAAAACCCTTATCAAACATTTAAGGAACAATTAGTTTCAGTACTACACATACTATTCTCAAAAATTAAGGAAGAAAGAATTCTATGGGATTCTCTTTATAGACAGTCCTAATATCTAAACAGGGAAGGATAAAGACAGGTAGAGCTATAGAACAATATCATTAATAAGCATCAACTTAAAATTTTAAAGGAACTCCTGTGAAACAGACTACAGCAATTCATTCAAGAAATCATCTTGACCAATTTGGATTTATATAAGGAATGAGAGAATGGTTCTACATTAGGAAAACAATTAAAATAATCATATTAAAAAAGAAAAACATACTCCCTGTCATCCAGGCTTTAAATCTATGTGTCATCCTTCATTCCTTACTCTCACTCTCCAGATCCAATCTATTGCCAAGGCCTATCAATCTTACCTTAATACCATCTCACACATGCCCCTATTTCTTCTCTGACACTGCTGCCAACCTGATACATGCCCTCATCTCTTTGCTGTGTATCTTCTCTACCCTCCACCACTCAGCTGTCAAGGTGTTATTCCTAACGTGTAGGTCTGACCAGGTCACCCCTTCCTCCCCACCCCTGTTTATTCAATTCCCTGTTGACTCCAGGATCAAATATAAAATACTCAGTTTGACGTTCAAAGGCCTTCATAAACTGCCCTTCCCTCATTGTTCAGTTTTCTTACACATCATATCTCCTCAATGCAATCTGCCTCCTTGCTGTTTCTCAAACAAGATGCTCTGTCTCCTGACTCCAGGTATTTTCACTGATGTCTCCTAATGCCTTAGAATGATCTAGAATGATTTCCATCCTCACCTCTGTCTCCTTGCTTTCTTTAAGTCCCAGCTAAAATCTTACCTTCTACAGAAAGCCTTTTATGATTCCCCACAAATCTAGTGCCTTCCCTCTATTGATTATTTCCAATTTATCCTGCATATAGTTTGTTTTCATATTGTCTGTGGGTTCTTTGTGAGTTAGACTGCCTTTGCCTTCCTTTGTACCCCCAGCACAATAACACTAAGCCTGGAACATAGTAAGTGCTTAAGAAATGTTTATTGACTGATTTTTTTGTAATAATTGTGCAATACCTATATAAAGCATAGGCATACTTCAGAGATCCTGTGGGTTCAGTTCCAGACCACCACAATAAAGCAAATATCAAGTCACACCTATTTTTTGGTTTCCCAGTGCATATAAAAGTTATGTCTATATTATACTGTCATATATTAAGTGTGCAGTAGTATTATGTAAAAAAATATAAATACCTAAATTTAAAAAATACTGTGTTGCTAAAAAAAAAATGCTATTGATCATCTGAGCAAAAAGCAACAACATTTTTATATAATAACAAAATTCACCACTAAAAATGTGTCTGCCCTTTGACTGAGAAATACCACTACTAGATTTGTATCCCAAAGAGTTTACAAAAAAAAAAAGGGAAAAGGACCTAATGTACAAAAACATTTCTGACAGCTCTTTTTTGTGGTGGCAAAAAATTGGAAATCGAGGGAATGTCCATCAGTTAAGGAATGGCTGAACAAATTTGGTTTATGAATGTAATAGAATATTACTGTGCTTTAGGGAATGATGAATGTGGTGAATATAGCAAAGCATGAATAGATAATCAGAGCCAACAAAATAGTATACTCACTGACTTCAAAATTACAAACAGAAAGAAAAACCACACACACAAAATCAAATGTGATTGTTAGAAAATTATAAAGAACAAGTATGGTTTGAAAGAAGAGGTATGAGAAGATGCTTCCACTTAGTAGAGTTGAAAAATCTACAAGTATTGAACATTGCACATGTTTTCAGAATTTTTCAATGTATGACCAATTATGTTGATTTTTTCCCCCTCATTTCTTTTTTTGTCTTTCAGAAAGATGCTTTTTAAAAAAATAAGATGACTTTCTTAGAGTAGAAGGAAGATTAATAGGAGAAACTAAAGTAATGTTTGAAAAACAAAGTAGGTTAACAAAAAAATTTATAAAGAAAGAAAAAGAAAAATGGAATAGAATAACTTCTGAAAGAAGTTATTCAAGCAGCAGCTTGAGTTTCCCCTGAGACTGAAGGCATTAGTCTCAAGTTTTAGAGGACTGAGAAGTTTTTCTCCTCCAAGTCATTTTTTCTTTCATGCACTGAAATATTCAGGTTTAGAAACATATCTTGGTTTATCCTGATATTATTTTTCTATCATCACTACTCATAGCTCTTTGCCACTGGCGTTATGGGCCAGTGTCAGACAGGGTGTTGATACACTGCTTTGTTCTTGAAATAAGAAATAATATCTGCTATTTTGACCTCCTGATTTACAAGGAAGGTCAAGAAACTGTCCTAAACTTAGACATCCACATGGCACAAATGAGGGCCTAGCACAAACAAGTGGGTATAAAAGAATTGTTTTTTCTAGCTTATAAAGATGCAAGTGGCCTGAATAGAGAGGAAGGACCTATGTTGCTAATTATGATTCTTTTAATTTTAACCCAAGACCTCCCCTTGTCTTCCTTACCCCCATGGAAATCGCCCTTGAAATAGTGTCTGATGGCATAGGTCTTCATAGTATGAGAGAACAATGAGGCCTAAGAAGCGCTTGGCCTTTTGTGCCAGGTGATTTTATGTGTCTTGGGTTGGGTCCAGATACCACAGGCAGCTAGGTAGCACTGTGGATAGAGGGCCCGACCTGACTCATCTTCCTGAGTTCAAATCTGGCCTTAGCACTTCCTAGCTGTGTGACCCTGGGCAAGTCACTTGACCCTGTTTGCCTCCGTGTCCTCATCTGTAAAATGAACTGGAGGAGGAAATAGCAAACCTCTCCAATATTTTTTCCAAGAAAACCGCACAAGGGTCACAAAGACTCAGACATGACTAAAGCTACTGAACACCACTACCACCACCAGATACCATATATCCAGGGGAAAATCTTAAGTTATACATAAAACAAAGAAATCTTTATGCTTTATCTTCCTATGTAGGGAGAGGGGATTACTGTCTACCGTCATTTTCTAATTTCTAATTGCTGACAATCCTATTTGCTGTATATGTTAGGGATTTCTAAAAAATTAAATCTGCGTCACAGCTGAGAAATTTCTTGCTTAAAGTCCTGGCTTCTCCCTCCAGCCTGCTTCTTACCCTTTTTAGTGACTATAGGCCTGACCCTAATCTGCCACAAGATCTAAAGGGAGAGTTCTCTATTTCATGCTCTTTAATTTTGTTGTGTTAGAGATTTAGCTCATGTCTCACTTGTACACCATTTCTCACACTATCCAACTTCTCCTAATGCATCTACTATATAATAGCAAGTCTACTGCCAAGAGTCTGTTGTTTAACGTGAGGTCCATTTTAGGAGAGAAGCAGGGATGGGACCAGTTCTTCCCATCATTAAATTTAAGTATCATATTTAGAAGCCTTAACTTCCATATAGAATGTACTAAAGTATTATTATAATCTGTTGTGCACTTACTTTTTGGAAACACTTTTGTTTCTTATACTGATTTTATTTATTTGGTTTCTTTTTTAGCGTCTTGCTCGCACTGGAATAATAGTTACTACAAGTGAAGCGGTGCTGTTACAACTGGTAGCTGACAAAGATCATCCAAAATTCAAGGAAATACAGAACCTAATTAAAGCAAGTGCCCCAGAATCTGGTCTACTTTCCAAAGTATAGGATTTTGAAGGATTGGTTATTAATCTACCCTAAATAAGAACAAAATCATTAACATAGATGTGTTGTCTTCTCACATGTACTGCAATTGAAATGTTAAAAATTGACTTGTTTTTTCACTTGTCTTTACAAAATTGATTTGATTAGTCTATTTGGATATCAGAATTTGGTCACAAAAATCAAGGGTTTTCAGTGTTTTGTTATTTATTTCTTTCCTTCATTTCATCATTGTTCTTTATTCTTAAGACACTATACTTGGCCCTATTTGTTGTAACAGCTCTTAAAAGTTGATACTTCTGTGAAAATTTCTCAATTGGGCACTTTGTTAATAATAAACAGTACCTGTGAGTGGTTTCACTTCTGGCATTAACATAAGATTTATATATAAATGTTATATGGATTCCATGCTTTCTCACAATGTAAACTGATTAAATGAAAGTTATTTTAAAAGAATTTCAAAAACATTGTGATTTTTTAAAATTAAAAATATTTTACTTATTCTTTAAGTAGGAGCAAATCTCAAGTTATCACATATTAATTACTTTGGGTAGCAGACGCTGGTCATATTTATTAATACCACTGTTTTGTTACCTCTGAGTAGAGAATTATCAAACATCTTTGACCTTTATTGTATTTTCTCTCTCTTGATAGCTTCTGTGCCTCTACTTTAGCTTTTCCTGGAGGACAAGCAACTTCTTCCTCATCAGGGCATTCAACTCCCTCTTCCACATAAAGAGTCTCAGTGTTTTTTTTTTTAACTCCTCATATATATGGTTGTTCTTTTCCTTCCTCACCTACTCTGCCAATATCCCTTTACTTTAAAAATTCCTATCAAGGGTTAATTTTTTTCCTTTACCAATTTTTTTCCCCACTGAAGCCCCATTTTCATTTTCCAAGGAATAGTATATTGTCCCTGATGATTGGAAGCACAAAGAGGAAAATTCTTCATTTGGGCTTTAACCTAATTAATGAGGCAGAACTCAGAACAAAGAAGTAAAAGGAGTTTCTTTTAAGTACATCAAAATAGCAACATGTTGACAGGCTGATCACTGGAGGTCATCTATAGCTTTAAAGTGGGCCCTGTTTTTATTGGTTAGTTCAAATCTCATCGAAGGAACTCAGTTCCTCCCCAGGGTAGTAAGTGCCTGACAATTTACAGCTAAGTGTATGTGATAAAGAATAGGTAATGCAAAAAACTGCCGACTTGGTGTCACCTTCCCCAAACAGAGCCTCTCCCAACACTGATTGACAAACACGTTAGGGAACACTGGGTCACTGAGCCAACATAACTTTCAATAATAGGTATGTTAAGAGGGATAAGAATAGAGGAATGAAGTGTATCCCAATTTATTTGAGGTTGGTTAACTTGTGGAGTATCTTATCTATGATGCAGTCTATGGGGTCATTTGGTCCTGATGGACACTTATCCATGAAAAACTGAATGAACTGCCTTTATTAAGCACTTGTTCAGTCATTTCAGTCAGGTCCAACTCTTCATGACCATTTGGGCGGGGTTTTCTTGGCAAAGACACTGGAATGGTTTGCCATTTTCTTCTCTTGCCCATTTTATACATGACGAAACTGAGGCAAACATGTTTAAATGACTTGCTCAGGACCACACAGCTGGTAATTGTTTGAGGCACATACTATGTGCCAAACCCTTCAGGGATACAAACTCAAAAGCAAGGCAGTCCTTTTTCCTCAAGGAATTTATGTTCTAGTAGGAGGATACAGCACATATAAGGGAGTGGGGACCAAGTCAAGTCAACACTTAATAAGCATTTACTTTGTTCCAGCTATCATGCTAAAGTTCCAGTGGTTCTCAACCTTCTTAATGCCTCAACCCTTTAATACTCGTATGTGGGCGTATCTGCATGTGGGCAGACCCACCTGGAGACGGATAAAAGAGTGGTGTCTCAGTTCCTAAGACCATTGGAAATATGTGCTTTCCGATGGTCTTAGGTGACCCCATTTGACCCCCAAAGGGATCGTGACCCACAGGTTGAGAACCACTGTAACACTTTGAATACAAACTCAATTAGAAAAAGATTCTGTCCTTGAAGAACTTACATTCTAATGGAGAATACCATACAGAGGCATGGCAGAGAAAATATAGAGTCAGGAATACATTCTGGAAAAGAAGGAAATGACTGGATTGGGCATTTTCCTCAAAATGGAGTTCTAGGAGGAACCAACCAATTAGAGGAAACCACCATAGGGGTAGAGTGAACTTTCAAGGTGAAGAGGTTTCTATGGAAGAGAAGAGTAAGTCCACAGTGTCAGTAGCTAATAGAGAAATGAAGGGAAGGGTATTTTTGCTTGGGAAGCCAAAGGGAAGGTGAATGGTGCATTAGGGAAATCAACAACTCCAGAAGCAATGGTTTGATTTTTCTTTCCAGAGCAAGAGGTAGAGGGGAGCAAGGGTATGTGACTTGTGGCATAGCAGATGGCAAGGACATTGTCCAATGACCAGATGGAATATGGCACATAGCTTAGGGTCTGGGACTGACTACATGTGTACCATTTATATATATATACTGTCTAACCGTCCAGGATAGTATGGTCCCTAGAGCATTGATATGAAGAAAGTTAAAACTGGGGAAACAAGAGATGACCATTTTGACTAGTTTCAGGAGTACAAAAAAGGACAAGAAAACAAAGTTATTCAAGAGTGAAGGATATTAGCCAATTAATAAGACATGAGTCTTCTTTGGGAGCTCTTCCTTTAAATGCCTGGCCCTTGCCTTGCAGGTGATTGAGATTCTTCTCTTAAGGGAGGATCAAATATTCTCTGATGGAAAGAGGTGTTTAAAGCATGTTCTCTAAGGAGTCTACATGTGAATACTGCTTCAGATTCTATAAAAGGGTAGAGAATAAATTTTTAGTATACAAAGGTCCTAATATGGGGGAAAAGTCCCCAGTGATTAATACAGCTATGTATAATTGTGTATAGACATGCATTATGTTATTATAAACTTATTTACATGTCCAGAGAAAGGATGACATTCACAATTAATAAATTCTAAGAAACAAAATATCTTTATACATATAATAACAGTGGTCATAGAAATCACAAGCCAGATACTATGAAATTAATTGAGATAGTCCTAGCTTAAAGAACCCTAGAAAAGTAATTGAGTAACTTGTTATTGGTTGATTTTTTAAATTTTATTTTACTTTAGTCTGAATATTTAATCTTAAATTAAGAATTTATTCCTAAATAATAAAACAAGCATTGCTATAACATAGTAGAATAGAAAAAAAAAGATGATTACACATGAAACTGCAAATCTATCATGTATAATTTTCTATTCCTTTTAAATATGTATTAAAGTTATCATGTAACTTTTTTCCTCTTTTTCCTTTCCTTCTCTCTTCCCCTCCCCCACTCCCACAGCTACCATTAGACACAAATATGTGTGTATATATATATATATATGTGTGTGTGTGTGTGTTTGTGTGTGTGTGTATGTATATATATATATATATATGTGTGTGTGTGTGTGTGTGTGTAAAATTATTCTATACATCTCTCAGTTCTTTCTCTGGATGCAGATAGTGTCTTCCTTCATGTGTCCTTTGTAGTTAATTTTGGTATTTATAGTAGTTAAAATGACTTAGTCACTCAAAGTTGTTCTTAAAATAATATTGCTCTTACTGTATACAATGTGCTCTTGGTTCTGTTCATTTCACTCTTCATTATTTTGTGCAAGTCTATCCATGTTTTTCCAAAATCATTGAGTCCATCATTTCTTAGAGCACAGTAGTGTTTCATCACTATCATATACCACAACTTGTTTAGCCATTCCTCAATTGATGGACATCCCTGCAATTTCCAGTTCTTTTCCTCAACAAAGAGATCTCCTATAAATATTTTAGAACCTATAGATTCTTTTCCTTTTTCCTTAATCTTGGGAAACAGACCTAGTAGTGCTATTGTTGGGTCACAGGATGTAAGCAGTTTAGTAACTCCTTGAGCTAATTCTGGATTGCTCTCTAAAATGGTTGGATCAGTTCAGAGTTCCACCAACCATGAATTAGTGTCCTAATTTTTCCCCTTCCCCTTTAAGATTTATTGCTTTTCCCTTCAATCATTCAAACTAATCTGATAGGTATAAGATGCTATCTTAACGTTGCTTTAATTTGCATTTCTCAATAATGATTTAGAGCATTTTTTATATGACTATAAATTATTTTTTATTTCTTCATCAGAAAACTTCCTGTGCATATCTTTTGACTATTTATCAATTGGAGAATGACATGTATTCTTATAGATTTGATAATGTTCTTCGTATATTTAGGATATGAGACCTTTATTGTAAAAATTGTCATAAATTTTTCCCCAATTTTCTGCTTTCCTCCTGATCTTGGCTACATAATTTAGTGTAATTGAAATTATCCATTTTTTACCTCACATTGTTCTCTATCTCATGTTTATTCATAAATTGTTAACCTATCCATACATCTGATAGGTAATACATTCTATGTTCTTCAAATTTTCTTGTAATATCTCTATCCATCTCTGTATATCTATTTTGTAATATATCTATCTATCTGTATTTTGTAATATATCTATCCATCCATCTCTATATATCTAGGTCATGTATCGTGTCTTGGTAGATGGTGTAAGATAAAAGTCTATGCCCAGTTTCTGCCAGACTACTTTCTAGTTTTCCCAATAATTTTGCCAAATAATGAATTTTTATCTCAAAAACTTTAGTCTTTACATTTGTCAAATACAAGGTTACTATATTAATTTGCTGCTATGAAATGTGTTTCTACTCTATTCCACTCATCTACCTTTCTATTTCTTAGCCAGTACCAGATGGTTTTTGATAATTACAGCCTTACAATACAGTTTAAGACCTGGCACTGCTATCAGTTGGTTCTTTTAGGCATTAATGATTTCTACCACTATGACTAGACTGAAACTACTCTTTGCACACCAATCTAGTGCTTGAATTTATGTCCTCGGTTTTTCCATTTATTTTGTAGCATGACTTTGTTAAAGCAATGTAAACTCTCTAGGCCTCTGTTTCCTCCTTTATTATTGAGACCAATAATACTTACAGTAGCTACCTCATAGTAGTAATAATTATAGTGCTTTGTAGGTATAAAAAACAGCTATAGAAATGTAATCAATCAACAACCTCATCTTTATTTGTAAACATACTCTTCTCCATTAGTCTAGTTAAATGAGAATGGTCTATAAATTTCAATCAGATTATCTTTTCATTTAACTGTAGGAAAGTGTTAATATATTTTAAGGACCCATGCTTCTGTCTTTGTACATCCAAATCTAGTGTGTGAAGGAAAGAGTTAAATCTTTATAGTTATCATTGCTGGCAGAAGTAGGATCTAGAATAGAGCTAATTTTGACATGGCTTCTGCTTTGTTGCCACTAACATGGCTATCATGAGTCATGTGAGCAAATGATTATATTGATTCTCAAGTTATGCTATTAAAATATGTAGGGAATTAATGCATGAAATAATATTAAAGAAAATTTGAAATTGTACACTATTTCCTCAACATCCTTGATCTATACTGTGTATATTCTCTTAGAACTCTTAATAAATGTTTGTTCAGTGGGGAAAAAAAGTTTAACTACATTGGTGTGAGCAATAGTTTGAAGAGGATTCTGACCCACAGAGTGCCAGAACCTGGAGGAGATACCTGGGGCCCCTTGGGTGAGGTGGGGATGTTGGGTAGTACAGAAGGATAGTGCACTTATATTAGAGTCATAGAAGCATAGACTGAGAGACTATTGAATCCAACTTCCTCATTTTAAAAATGAAGAAACTGAGGTGGAAGGAGTTTAAGTAACTTACTTAAGTTATACAGTGTCTAAGGCAGGATTTTAATTCAGGTTCTCCTTACCACTCTACTACTAGTGGGGAACCTGTGGCCTCAAGGCCATATGTGGCCCTCTAGGTCCTCAGTTGTGGCCCTTCGAGTGAATCCAAACTTCAGAGATTTGTTCTGTAAAACTTGGACTCAATCAAAAGGCCGCGACCAAGAACTTAGAAGGCCATATGTGGCCTTGTGGCCACAGGTTTTCCACCCCTATATTGCACCATCCACCTGTATTCGTCACCATAGAATTGTGTTTAATTTTATTTTTCTTATATTGATGGAAATTTGTCAAGTTGAATGCATGAGTGGAAATAAACTTTATTGCTTGGCTACCTTTGTAACCTAAAGCAAGGTTAAATCTAGCCTGCAGCCTAGTTTTGTGAACTGAGAATGATTTTTACATTTTAAAGTATTTTTATTGAATTTTTAAAATGTAAAAATTATTCTTAACTCCTAGGCCTGGCAGGATTTGTTCCTCAGGCTGTATGTAGTTTGTCACCTTCTGGTCCATGGCATGATTTATTTACAAGATTCTGGTGGCACAGTGTCATTCATCCTAAATAGATTAATAAAGGACAACCAAGTGCCAGAAACTACCAAGGTTTCCGTGGATTTTACTGTTCCATATTGAAGAAGACACTTTGACCAGACCTACTAATTCTTGGTGGTAAGAACTGCCATTGTTATTGATGTCACAGTGGCTTTTGAAAACTAATTTCTCTCCCATCAGCCAGAGCTGACAAAATAGAAAAATATCAAACAATGTGTAATATCTGGCTTTGGAAGTGATAGTGGGCTTTCTGGGACATTGACTTTGTACTATGTAAATTGAAAATCAGTCACAGATATGGAAATCTTATGAGGAAATTAGAAATATAGCAGAGATATATACATTGAGCAATTACTGGTGAGAGACAGGAAATAGTAAATTAAAATACTGTCTCATGGACCCCGATAATGTTCAAGACTGCATACAGAGTGAATATAAATTAAAGATAATGAATCTTTATTATTTAATGGCATAATTTTATCTCTTTTAATTTGAGAAGCAAGCAACAGTTTGCCTTATATAGGATTGTTGCAAATAGCCTTTATGTTGCTCTTATCAGAGATGCATATTTATTTTATATATTTACATTATTGCTACTTATTTATTCAGAAAGTTCTATGGTGAATCATCATGTGGTAACATTTGTATGTCTATATTTTTTAAAATGCTGATTGAATAAAGGCAAGGAACCATAGCAGAGGTGAGAAGCCACTGTGTGGCTATGCTGTGAGAGTAGAATACCTGATTCTGCCTCCCAGCCTGGTCTGAGGCCTGTCACTGTTTGACCATGAAAAGGAGCTTAGAATGAGGTGGTTCCAGAGCTACAACTAGGGGAGCAAGTCATTTAGGTTGGGGCTGTCACTCACATCCAGACTGGAATCTGGAGCTTGGACAGTTCCGACCGGTTGAGTAACAATCAGACTTAGCCCTACAGAAGACCACTTTGAATGCATTGAAAGTTTACAGGTCCCTGCTGAAGCTGCTCCTGAGGATTCTTGAAGGATGTATCACTAAATAGTAAGGAAGGAAACAGTAACATGATTCCAGGGAATACAAATGAGAATGGAAAGAAATGCACCCAGCTGAGCTCTAACTCAAATACCCAATTCAGTAAGTGATGTTGTAAGAATGAATAAACAGAAACACTCCAGTGATAAAGAGCTATTATGAACATAAGTGCACCCAAAACACAAACCCCAAAGAAGAACGTAACTCCAAAACATCTACAAGCAAATCCTCAAAGAAAATATGTTTCAAATACCAGGTCTATTACTATTACTGGAATAAATGAAGCAAGAGTTAAATAACTTAAATGATTCTATAAATGAAACAGGAGCTTTAGAAGAGCAAATTGGAAAAGAAATGACACTTTTGGGGGAAAGATTTGCAAGGAGAATTTGGAGCATAGTATAAGGGGTGAAAAATCTTACACAAATAACAGTCCTTAGAAATCAGAAAAGATGAAATAGAAATGAATACAGGGGTTCGTGAATGTGTTTATTTAAAAATATTTTTATAAATGTATTTCACTATTATTGATTTAATTTGTAGTTCTATGTATTTTGTGCATTTAAAAATATTATTCCGAACAGGGATTTATAGGATTCATCAGATTGCCAAAAGGGTCCATGACAAAAAAAAAAAATTCTAAAAACTTCTGAGTTAATGATTCCATGAGATAAGAAATTTTAAAATAAACTCAACAAAAAGGAGAAGAAAGGGAGGAAGATAAAGGAGAGGAGAAAGAGGAGGAGAAAGGGAAGAATAAAGATAGCTTATTAAAAAAACTAACCTGTAAATAAAATCAAAGGCAAAACATTTAAAAATCATCGAACTACCTAAAAGCCATGACCAAAAAAAGCCTATATATATTTCATGACACCATATATATAGAATCTAATGGCAAAGTAGAAAATTTTGAAAGAGAGTTGAATTTTGAAAGAGATCTCAAGATGCAACTCCTAGGAATCTCATATCCAAAGTCTAGGTCAAGGGAAAAAAAAGTACAGCAAACAGGCAGAAAAAGTTCAAGCACTGAGCCATAGTCAGGATCACACAAGATTTAGCAAGCCACCATTTTAAAGGGACGGGCAGATAGCTTGACATTCAGCATTATAAAAAGCAGAAGAAATAGTCTTGTAACAAAGAAAAACTGAATATAATTCTACAGGGGAAAAAAAAACCTTTAATGAAATTAAGGAGCCCCATGTATTCCTGATAAAAAGGCAAAAATTGATTAGAAACTTAGAAATGCAAATGTGAAAGTCAAGAAAAAATGAAGTATGGATAAGCAATTGAAAGGGAACAAATAAGGACAGTGTGTTTCCATTCTAATAGGTGGAAATGATCAAGTCTTCCCTCAGAATCATCTTGTCTTCAGGACTTGGAGAGAGAATCTAATAAGACTTGGGAGTCTTAAATTAAAAAATTAATTGGAGACTAAAGAACTTAATCTTATAGAATTAGTGGGTCAAAGAACGAATCATAGAAAAAACAGATAATTTCAATGGAGATAATGGCAATATAGTACAATTTTTGTGATGAAATAAACATAGTCCTTTAGGAAAAATGAATATATTTAAACACTTTCATCAACAAACAGCAATAGAAGGATGAATTTAGCATGTAACTTT
>JAQQSV010007772.1:0-13937 GCA_028646515.1 Pseudochirops corinnae
CTCTATAGAGGCTTTCCATTCAACTGCATATCACAATCTGGGGCAATAGACCTTATCCATCCATTTTACTTTTTTCTGTTTGATAGTCAACCAACACTCTTTTTAGTGATTATAGATGTCATCCAGGGGGTCAGTAATGTTCCAGGGCTTGATGTCATCAGAATAAGGTCATCCTCAAACAGGAGAATCTGAAGGATCTGCCTGTCTTTGTGGCATTCCTCTTGGACTTGGACTCCACATTGAGCCTGGTAACTTCCCCAAGATGTCAGGACAGGGCTGCCCACTCTGGGAAAGTGCAAAAAGGGGCGGCAGTTTGCCCTCAAATAGGCCACTAGAGAGACCTTCTGGCACAACCCTAAACATTTCCCCCTCCTGATCTTTGAAGGTGAGCCAAGGCCAGAAGACTCGTTCACAACAATGCTTTGAGGTAGACAGTATTGCCATTTTACAGATAGACTTAGAGATGTTGTTACTTGCTTAGAATCTCATAGGTGAGGTTTAAACCCAGATCTACCATCCTGTCCACAGTGGGCAGAGAAGGTATGAGCAGAATATGGGGGCACAGATTTGTCATCACAGAGGCAATTTAATGTAATGTTTTATAAATAGCCAAACACCATTGGGCGGAACATAAAAGTGTTTAACCAAAATGAATGTTACTGGTGGCCCTAGAGAAACCTCCTTCACTCCATCACAGAGAAACCCAGAGAAACAAGGGCCAATGTTAATCTCTAGGCTTTAACGGACATTTTGTCTTCAGCCCACTGAGGAAGAAGAGGAACCTTCAGTTCCTGGCCCTTCATGCAGCCTTGGTACTCCTTTCTCCAGCTGCTGAATGATCTGAGGTGAGTAGCCCTGATGTATCCCCCATCGCCTAGTAACTGATCTATAATCTTCTTTGGGTATAAATATAACCTTGCATACAAGTACCAGAAAACTCAGCAATGTAATCAGCATTCTTCTGAACTTATTTGGGAAGTTACTTATATTAGACAAGTGGCAAGTGATGACAAGCAAAAGCGATATTAGAAAAATAAACATAGATAAATTTTGGTTGAATTCATTTGAAAGCTCACCATCTAGGCTCTGCCATCCTCTTGCCACTCCTGAGGTGGCATTTTGGCTTTGCCACTCTCCAGCAGCGTATTCTTGGCCCAATCACTTCTCTGGGCCTCAGTTTCCCCATAAATAAAATGAGGGACGTTGAACTAGATGACATCTAAGGTTCCTTCCATCTCTAAATTCATGAGTCTATAAAACTGCCCCAGATGAAGCTAGCAGCACTGAGCTCTCCTTCCTCTGGACTCCTAAGGAAACCTAGTTGCTCATAGGTTTCTGATTACATATAGTATTGCAGCTTGAATTATCTTTTTATGTGTCTTATCACTTTTACTCAATGTGAGCTCCTTGAGGGAAGGGACTAGGCTTCTTTATATCACTCACAATGCCTAGCATATAGTAAATGTATTATAATTAGTTATTAACTGTGTTAATAGTTGGATAGATGGATGGATAGATAGATAGATAGATAGATAGATAGATAGGTAGATAGATAGATAGATAGATAGATAGATAGATAGATAGATAGATAGACAGACAGACAGACAGACAGATAGATAGATAGACAGATAGACAGATAGATAGATAGATAGATATAAAGTTCACAGACCTCAAGATGATTCCTGTAGGTTGTGTTAGGGATGAAAAGATAGAAGTGAAGTTTTTTCTCCTTTCAAGGAGTTTACAGTCAAGTAAGGAAAGCAACATACACATTTATAGGCATATATACAGTTGAAACAAGACCATTTGGGTAAGGAAGCTCTAGAAACTGACATAGGTCAGGGAAGACCTCATACAAGCAGCTGCTTCAGTTTGAAGAGACATTAGTCTTGTAGGAGATTAGGGATTAAATTCAAGACTCCTGAATTTTGAAGGAGATTAAGGATCCTAATAGGTAGAGGCAAGGAGGGATTTTTGGCCTCCTAAGTGAGTGGACAAACTAGTTACTTTGACTCTGGCTAATTCTTCTCTGGAAAGAAGGGTCATACACAGAGCTTTGCTGCTGGTATTATGTAAAACCAGACTTTTTCTTAACATAATATACAAGCATGACTTGCTCCATACATGGCTTAAATGGAGTGAGTCATTTTATCACTTTAATCCAAAGTGGGTTGGCACATTTGAGAAATGGAATTCAAATGAAATTCTTTGGTTTCCCAGGTCATGACTCCAGCCAGAGAGACTGAGGTTAGCAGAGAAGCTTAGGCTTGAGAAGTCAGAAAAGAATGCACAGGGTTATAATTCAGTTTGTGTGTGTGTGTGTGTGTGTGTGTGTGTGTTCTTTAGGAGGCCTTCTGTGAGTTTATTAGCTAAGGAGAGGATATAGGTCCTTACTGACACTGGCACTCTAGGTAGAAATACATACCTAGGCAACTTCCTTCCCAAATCAGCATCTTCACTAAAAGTCTCTGACATCTCTGACAAGACTATGGGCTTTCTAGTCATTCAAGCTTGAAAAGTTGCAATGACTTTTGATACTTCCTTCTCCTTTTCCCCCTATCAATCAACTCAATAAACTCCAGACACACTAACCTTAAACCCAATTCCTTCTGGAGCTCATAGACTGGACAATGGGTCCCTGTCCAATCACTACTTAACGGCTAATTTTTGGGCCCTCCTGACCCAGAGTGAATGTAAATAGTAACTGTTTCTCTTTTGGCCAAAAATCTTGAGGGTCTTCCCCTCCCAGTTTGATTTTTTTTTTTAATTAAAGGGACTGTCTCTTGACTCACTTCTTTAAGAGGCCTATTCACTCAATGGGCATTACCTCATTCAAAGTAAGAACTTGAAAAAACCTTAGCCTACTAGAGCCAGGGTCTCCCAGCGCATCCTGGGCCATCTCTAGTTGTGCTGATGAATATCTGGCCACTGGATCCAGATGGCTCTGGAGGAGAAAGTGAGACTGGTGACCTTGCACAGTCTTCTCTCACTCAAATTCAAGGCAACTGCAAGTCACGTCATCATCTCCCTGATGTTATGGTCCTCCTCGAGAACAAAGGACAAACACAACAACAATAAAGTCTCTAGGATCAAATATAAATTAATCAATTTATTAAGCACCAACTTCTCTCTGGCTATTTCCTATCCCTCCTTTACTGGCATTTCCTACCCTCCACTTCCATTCCAGTTCGGGTATTGTATAGCTTGTTTCTAGAAGGAAGACGTTAATCTATCATCCTCTCTCCCCTTTCTCTTCCCATCCCTATGACTCTCCAGACCAGGGTCCTTTCCTGGCCACCATTCCCATATGTGTTGTTTCATCTCAGAAAGTAAATGTCTTGAGTATTGGGACCGTTTTTCCTTTTGTATTTGTATCCACAGGAAGGAAGCACTTAATAAATGCTAGATACTAAATGAAATACCCCATAACCTCAAGGTCCTTACAGTTTAGGTGGAAGGTGGGAGTAGACCACAAATATATAGATCTGTATAGAGACAGTGGTATGCTGGAACCAGCTCTTACCAGCTATAAAGATTGTTAAATTTCCAGTGTATTTATGCCCCAGAAATCAGCAAATGCTACAAGTCAAGCCTTGATTTATTGTTTTGTTGATAGTCTAGACTTAAGAAAATGATGGGGAAAATGTTAATAATACAAACTAAATTTAAAAGTGTGTCATCTCCTCAATCTCCTTCTGGAAAGCTAGTTGTTGAATACTCACCAGCACACCTATACATATATATGTGTGTGTATATACATATACACACACACACAAACTGCTGTATATGCAACAGCAATACAAGACATCTATATGGGATAGGATAGGATGGGAGGGGGGTGTACTAGAAGAAAGTCTTATGTAGAAGGCATTGTTTGAGTTAAGTCTTGAAGGAAAGTAGAGATTCTAAGAGGCAGAGGCAGAGAGGGAGCTATGTTCTATAAATGAGGCATAGCTTGTGCAAAGATCTAGGGACAGAGGATGAAATGACATGTATGAGGAATAAGAAGTCCAGTTTGGCTGGATTGGACTGTGTGTGTGTGTGTGTGTGTGTGTGTGTTGTATGAAGGAATGTAATGTGTAATAAGGCTGTAGAATTGGCTTCTATTGGGTTCGAGACAGAAGGGGGCTTTATATTTAAAAGAATTTAGATTTGATACTAGAAACAATAGGTAGTGACTAGAGTTTATTGAACAAGGGAGAAACATGGTTAAGAGTATCACTTTGGTAGCTGGTTGGAGAATGAAGTGGAATGGGGTTAGAAGACTAATGAGGAGACTATTACAGTAGCCCAGGTCAAAGGAGATGAGGACATGAATGGGTAGAGAGCAGGAGACAGATGCAAAACATGTTGTGGAGATAGAAATATGATTTGGCAGCTGATTAGATTGTGGGGTAAGAGTGAGGACTCAAGGATGACAATGAAGTTCTCAACCTGGGTTAGTGGACAATGGGTAGTGCCCTCAATAATCTATCAACAAACATTTATTAAGTCCCTTTTGTTGTTGAGTCATTTCAGTCATGTCCAATTCTCCATGACCCCATTTGGGGTTTTCTTGGCAAAGATGCTGAAGAACTTTTCCATTTCCCTTTCCAAATCCTTTTACGTGGGAGGAAACTGAGGCAAATAGGGTTAAGTTATTTGTCCAGGGTCCACAGTTAGTAAATGTCTGGGACCAGATTTGAACTCAGAAAGATAAGTCTTCCACTCTATCCATGGAGTAGCCCTTCACTGGCCAGACACTAGGCACTGGAGTAACAAAAACAAGAATTAAACAGTTCATGCATCTCCCAACATTCTGACAGGAGAGATGACATGTACAGGCATAGAGAGATTCAAAACTTCTGCAGCATTCCATCTCTTGGCTCCAGGCATTTCCCCTGGCTGTTCCTCACTCCTGGAACTCTCTCCTTCATCATCTCCACCTCCTGACTTTCCGACTTCCATCAAGTCTCAGCTATGATCCCACCTTCTACAGGAAGCTTTTCATTTCCTCTTCATTCCAGTGCCTTCAGCCTGTGGGTTATTTTCTCTTCATCCGGCAGAGAGTTTGTCTGTACATAGTTGTTTGTGTGTCATCTCCTTCCTTAGTCTGTGAGCCCCTTGAAGGCAAGGACTATCTATTGACTTTCTCTGTTATCTCCAGAGCTTAGCATAGTGCCTGGCACATAGTAGGCTTTTCATAAATGCTTATGGACTGACTGACAAATGAGGAGATTGAGGTTCAGGGAAGTTTAACCTTGACTGAAAGTTATTGAGCAGGTTAGTGGCAATTATGAAAGTGAAAAGGTATAAGTATGGGGGATTTCTATTGAAATCCTTTCTAGGTTTGGCATCCGAAATTAATAACCTGGCTTAAGCAATCTTGGAAGTTTTATAAAAGTTTATTATGCTTATCAGAGGGCAGGAGAGAGTTAAGAAAAATACTGCAGAGAGCAGGGGATAGAAATACAGTTTTTAAAGATACAAAACTGTCAGTCATAGGTTCATTAGGTTAATTAAGTGTACAGAGGTGGAGTTAGGGAGGGGCCAGGGTGTGCCTAATACTTAAAGGAACAAGCAACCTTCACATCAACTGCGCATGTGCTTTGCCCATAATTCACTGGGAGAAACTGCAGGGTGCTTTGAGGTGGAGGTGTGGTTTTTGCTTTGAAACATCATAAAGTCAACCAGTGGTCAGATTTGAGGTCAAATTTAAATGAGGGGTATCCATCCAGTCTGCAAATGGATGAGTCTTGTTTATTAGAACAAAAGGAGGTAGTGCCTTGAAAAGTTTCTTGTTATCATAGCTATAGAGTTAATGGTTTCAAAGGAAATACCCTAGGCTGGGGGCAGGGAAGGCACAGAGTTAATGCTTTATGGCTTTTACAATTTAACACAAGACTGAAGTTATAACAATGCTATAAAATTATAAAATTATAAAATCACCCCAAAATATTACAGAGGCCACTCAGCACTGCTTCAAAATCACAGTCCACCCTTCGCTTCCTTGGCTAGAAGATATTTTCCTAATTCAATCCCTTGATGATCCCTTTTTGATGGTGGGACAGAAAAGTTTCAGATTTTATATTAGATACCACCTTTTTCCAACATGTCAAAAAACTTTTTGGAGAGAGCTTCACAGGGCTAGGTGGTGAAAGACAGGGCTGTAACTCTGACAAGATAAATGGGGCCTGGCCGCTATGTGCTGGGCACATCTAAGGCTTCCCCTGTAGAAGATTAGGCTACGATTCTTGCATTCATGGTCTACCACCAGTTCCCACCATTGCATAGTGCAGCAGCTACCTACAGCATCCCATTTCCAGGCCAACTTTCCCATAACCTCTGAAGGGACCAGAGCTGGACTGTCCCCTCTTCTGGTCAGAGTATACCTGTGGTCAGACTATGTTTCAGCCATTCTTTATTCATCACCCCTTATTCCCTCCCACAAAACATCTGGTCTTGCCCCAAGTTAAAAAAAAATTATCCTTATACTTCTAGAAGGGAGGAGCTAATTATTCTAGTTATAGCTCTGAGTGCATCCTAAGAATGACCTTCTAAAGATGAAAAGTTTAACTCCAGGCCTAAGTAAAATACTCTAATCATTCAGAAATAATAGCAATAATAATAGTTTGAATTTATATAACTTTAAGACAATGATATCTCCTTTGATCTCCACAACACGCTGAGATGTGGGTACTATTATTATCCTCATTTAAGGCAGACAGAGGTTAAGTGACCTGCTCAGGATCAGATAGCTAATTAAATGTCTGAGTCAAGATTTAGATGCAGGTCTGGCCTCACTCCAAATATAGTGTGTTATATCCGTAGCACCTTGCTGACTAATGACTGGAGCATCCCAACTTCCAGGTCACAAACCATGCAATAATTCTGACCTGCCCAAAATTTTAACCCACTTCCAAGTAGTGTGAAACTTTGATCATCAGTGGCTTACCCACTGTACCACAGAGAATAATGACAAATTGAACTGCGAGGCAAATATATTCATGCTAGAGCCACATCAAATCATTTCTGTTCTAGTTTGTCTAGAACTCACCTTTGGGGATAGAATCAGAGATCTTTTGGAATGAGGATGATGACAATCATGATGAGTGGCGATGATTAGGACAAAACATTTGTCAAGGGCTCGCCATGCACTATGCTAAGCTGGAAAAACCTCAGAGGTCATCTAAGCTAAATTCTGTATTTTAGAGATAAGAAAATTGAAGTTCAGAGAGGCTAAATTTCTTGCCCAACTGCACATAGGTGGTAGATGGCAGATCTGAGTTTGAACCAAAGTCCAATTCCCAAGGCAGTGTCCTTTCCTCTATTTGACAATCTCTATACCTTTAACAGCTCAATGTAAAAATTTAGAATGATTGGGTAGGTCTTACTGATTTTTAAATGATGGTTCACTTTCCAGCATCACATGTCATTAATACTCTCCATGTGTAAGAGCACATCTCTTGTAAGAAGCCTCATCTTTTTTTTTTTAGAAGACACTAGTAATCCTTTGTTGAGAATACAGAAATGATTAAATATTCATGAATACACTTTTAGGGACACTTCTGTTTCATTGAATATGAAATCAGGAAGAAAAACAATAATCCTAAAGCCTGAGTTAAATAGATTCTATACACCTTTTTTTAATGAGGAGTTTATGGAAGAAGAAAAAAATAAAATGAAGGGTAGGTCAGATGAAGGAAGACCATTTAAATCCAGCACTTACTTACTCTTAGCCTGGGAGTGGTGGTGAGCAGAACAGCCCACTTTTCTTGTTCTGAGGCTTCCAGGGATAAGCAAGGGGAGTGGGTGTTGAAACACACACCTGAGTGGAATATGCCAGTTATGTTGGAAAATGCATTGGATCTCCTGTTCTAATATTACCCCTATGCTGGCTTCATGCTGTAGGCTTGCCTTATTACATGACCCTTTTGTCGGGTTCCAATAAAGAACCACTTCTTATCACATTCTGCTCTCTGGTCCCTCTTCTTAAGGTCTGGCAGAAGAGAACTGTATTAGGCAAAGGGGTCATTTAAAATAAGGCAAGCCTCATCTCCCTTGCCATGGACTCTAAAGCTGTTTTCACACAGGGAGTCAAATCTAGCCAAGCATCCCATCAATATCCAAAGATCACAATTCAAATACTTAGCCACCTGAGGGTGATGTCCATAGTGCTTCTCTTTCTAGCTTCTCTCTGCCCTTATGAAGTAATAATGCTTCAGATTTCACAGGATTGTTGCAAAAGAAAGGATCTCAGAGGTCATCTAGTTCAACCCATTCATACTACTGATGAGGAAACTGAGGCTCCTGGTGGTTAAGTGATGTTAGGAAATATCAGAGATAGCATTTGAACCCAGATCCTCTAACTCCAGAACCAACATTCTTTGAATTGCACCATGCTGGCCTGTCTTTCCAATATTCCTATGAGATAGGTGATACATTTATCATTACTCCCATTTCACAGATGGGAAAACCAATGCCCAGAAAGACTTGCCTGAGGTCACATAATTATTAAGAATCAGCCTTGAGTTTTAGTCCCCTCTTTCAAGGTCCAGAATTCTTTTTTTCTAGATGACATCTTCTCTCATTGACAAGGCTGAGAAGACATAGAGCTTCCTTATCACAGGACTGGATCTTAGTAAATTCATCCATCAGTACCAACAATGGCACTAAATTTCAACAATGATCTTTATTTCTACGTTGAAGGCTCAGGCAACAGAAAGCCAGAATTTCTGCCCTCTCTCATCCTGTACTCATAAGTAGAGAACCCAACTTAACCTAAACTAACATCTGAATCACATTTGAACTCAGTTGGCGTACCTTCTGGGGACTCAGCAGGCTCTAATCCAGGAGCTGTTTAAAGTCACTGGTTCCTGTGGACTGCAGATACATGTGAGTCCTTGCTGCTAATGTGTGTCTGGCTTCGAATTCATAAGTTTCAGCCTCCTGAGTGGGTGAGTAAACTGGGTGCTTTGGCCCCACCTATCCAATTCTGTGGAAGGGAGGGACAAAGATGGGGATTTACTGTTAGCATTGACTAAAACAAATATTTTCTTAACACAACATGCAAGTGTGATGTGTCACATGGACAGCAGTCAGGATGGCTGAGACAGTGTGAATCACCTTATCATTTCACTCCAAAGTGGGCCTTCATGAGAAATGAGACTTCAAGCTTTCTTTGATTTTCTGGGCCATGACTCTTGTCAGAGAGGCCAAATTTACTCGAGTTTAGGTACCCATAAACTTGAAGATATCTTGTGAGGTTTCAGCAATCAAAATTTATATTCTTTTCGACAGAGCACCCACAGGTAAGGTATGATTCCCTATGTGGACAGAAGGAGAGAAAGGAGAGGAGGAAGAGGAGGGGAAGGAAGGAAGGGAGGAAGGAAGGAAGGAAGGAAGGAAGGAAGGAAGGAAGAAAGGAAGGAAGGAAGGAAGGAGCACATAGCATTGACCAACTGGAACTATGCAGTTGAGGCCCCAGCGGTGCAGCTACTACTGTTGTAGTTTGGGGTGCTAGAAATCCCAAAATACAAGGTTATAGGGCAGGTCTGCTTCAAAAGAATTCAACCACTCAAGTCTTCTTTCAGTCAGAGTAGTAAGGTTTTGTTATACACAGATTGGGCTGGCGAGATTCCTAGTAAACCTGCTTATTTGTGATGCCAATACATACAGGTCAGATTCTAAGAATCTGCCCAATTCAATGGGGATAAGATAGGTACTTTTATACAGAAAAAGACTGAGATTTGGGTGGGATTAAAGAGTGGTAAATATCTTGGGGTGGACCAGGTGCCTACAATGAAAGGAGTTAAGTGCTAGAGCCACAATGAAAGAACGGTTACAAGGATCATACTGGGATGGGCAGATGTCTCTGGAGAAGGCAGGGAATCAGGGCTGATGAACTGTATGGGAAAGTTCAAGGCAAAGACATGGTCTTATGCCAGTTTGTATAAGTTCAAGGCTTTTAGAAGTCCAGGTCCCAAAGACATAGTCTTGTACTTTTAGGGAGTCAGGTCCTATGACCCCATCACTACTACTCACAGATTGTTGTTTGTCCTTCATTCTCCAATGATCTCTGGAAGGTGATGTCTTGATTTGCAAGTGAATTGGATTTAAGTTAGGCAGGACTGTGCAAAGTCACCAGCCTCACAGTCTCCTCAGAGGCAATCTATTTGACTCTAGAGCTAATGAGTTTATTGGGGAGTGTGACATGACTTGACTTATATTACAGGAAAATCACTTTTTATGCTAGTTATCTGGAATATGCATTAGAACAGAGAGGGACTTGAAGAAGTCAGGTCAATAAGGTTATTTCTTTAATCTAGTTGAAAAGTGATATTCTGAATTATGGTAGTGGCTATGTGAGTGGAAAGAAGGAGATGAATGAAAGTGATGTGGAGAAACAAACCACAAACTTTGAAAACTGAATGAATATGTAGGGTGGGAGAGAGTAAGAGACAAGGATAACAGTGAAAGCATAAAGCTGAATGACTGGAGGGATGGTAGTGCCTGGAATGGGAAGAGGAAGGTTCAGAAGTAGAGAGGTTATAGGGGAAATGAAGAGGGTACCCACAAAGAGGGTTCGGGTTGCCTGAGACCCCAAAATACTAACCTGCCAGGTCCTGTGGAAAGAATTCCACTCAAGACTTCTCAGACAAAGAAAAGCAAAGTTTATTGAAAGTTCGCCATATTGGGTAGACTCTTAAGGAGCCTAGGTATCTGTAGGGCTTGCATTGGGCAAGCAGTCCAGAATAAGTCTGTGCTAGGGCATTCTATGGCACTCTCACACCACAAGGAGGGAAGATGGGATCCTATATACAGAAAGGTTGTGGGAGGAATCTAGGGGTGGTCTTGGGGAGGAGTTTGGGGAGAGTCTTCCGGAGAAGTCAGATGAGGTCAGACCACAGTAATGAGTGATTAAGGGTGGGAAGTTGCAGGAGGCTACCTGGAGACCACAATGGTGGGCCAGGCCAGTTCAAGGGTGGGAACAAGAGCATCAAGGGTGGGAAACAGTTGGAACAAAGGAGGTTCCAAAGACTTGGGCAGAGCCACAATTTAAGCCCATGACCTCAGGCAAATGCCTTCAAGATTCAAGGAGAACTCAAGGAGGGTCCCAGAGCTGCCCAGAGCCTGCACCTCAAAGATTCAAGGGGAGCTCAAGGGGGTTCCCAGAGCTGCACCTCATCAGAAAGATAATAAGTTCTAGTCTGTATTGGGTTGAATTGAGATGTCTGAAAAATCTAGTTTGAAATGTCCAATGTGTAATTGATGTTGTGGAATTGGAGTTCGGGGCGGGGGGGGGGGGAGGGAGGAGGTTGGATATAAAGGTTTGAGAGTGAAATTCATGGGAATTAACAATGCCATCAAATGAGAAAATACTTCTAATCAATAAATATTTATTTGCTTGCTTTTGTTTTGTTTTTGTTTTTTTGAGGGCAATTGGGGTTAAGTGACTTGCCCAAAGTCACAGGGCTAGTTTTTGTGTTAAGTGTTTGAGGCTGAATTTGACCTCAGGTCCTCCTGACTCCAGGGCTGGCATTCACTGAGATACCTAGCCGCCCTTCAGTAAATATTTATTAAGCATCTATTATGTTCCAAGCTCTGTGCTAAGATGGGAAACAATATGAAAAAATATATATACAAAGCAAGTTATGTACAGGAAAAATAGAGAATAATTACCAAAGGGAAGGCACTAGAACTAAGAGAGAGTTGGTGGATAATTTTTATTATGTAATATGGGTCATTTTGGTTATATAAAATTTAAAAAGTTTGGCATAGCCAAAACCAATGCAACCAAAATTAGAAAGAAAGCAGAAAACTGGAGGGGGAAATTTTTATAGTAAGTGTCTCTGTAAAGGCCACATTTCTCAAATATATAGTGAACTGGGTCAAATTTTTAATATGTCATTCCCCAGCTGATAAATACAAACAGCAGTTTTCAGACAGAAAAAATCAAAAGGGAAAAAAAACCTACTAGTACAAAAATATTTGTAGCAGCTCTTTTTGTAGTGACTAAGGACTGGAAATCAAGGGGATGCCCAAGAATTGGAGAATGGCTGATTATAATGGAATATTATTGTGTTATAAGAAAAGCAGAATGATTTCAGAACTCAAAGTAAAGTGAGAAGAACCAGGAGAAGGCAGGGATAGAATCTGAAATTCAAAACTTCAAAAAATCCAACAACTGCTAAAAATTGTTTTTTACATGTAAGTGGGGGAGAAAGAAAATATTATGTAGAAAACAAGAGAGTGTCAGGGAAGGCTTGTAGTAAAAGATTTCATTTGAGATGGAACTTAAAGAAAGCCAACAAAGAGAAGGGGACTAAGGACAAAACTTTGGGGTACATGCATGTTGAGTGGGAGTGAACTGAATGGTGATCAAGCAAAGGAGACTAAGAAGGAGGAATTAGATAAGTAGGATGACCAGAAGAGAATGCAGTAAGGAAAACCCAGACAAGAGATTCCAGGAGGAGAACATGGTCCAAAGTGTCAGAGGCTGCAGAGAGATCAATTAACCAATCAACATTTATTAAGGGACTACTATATACCAAGCACTGTACTAGGTGCTGGATTAAGAAGTACAAATATTGATAGAAGACTATCAGATTTGGCAAATAAGAGATCAGTGGAAACTTTAATCAAATTTCATTTGAGTCTGAAACTGCATTGTAAAGGACTGAGGACTGAGAGGAAAGGGAATGAAAGTAGCAATATTTTACTAGGTGTTCAGCTGAGCACAAGAGGGAAGGGTATAATATTTGAGACTTTTTTAGTTTTTTTTCAGGTGAGGGGAACTTGGGCATCTTTGCAGCCAGGGAAGTGCCCATAAAAGAGAAAGAATGATCGGGGGCTAGGGGTGGAGGAAGGGGTTATCTATTGCAAAAATCAAGAAAGGATGGAGTCAAAGGTACATGTAAAGGGATTGCCTTTAGTTGCATAAAGGACCACTAAATTATAGATTGGAGCAAAGAAAAGAATGGTCAAGAAGTTGTAAGTTATAGGGAAGGAATAGCTAATTTCCTCTGTTGATTTAATGAAGTATGAGGTGAAATCTGTAACTATGTATATCAAATCTCTCACCCAAGTCTCACTATTCTTCACAGAATCACAATATACCATTAAAAACAAGAATAATGACTTTAGCAGAAATTATCTAACAAAAAAACTAAGTCAAAACGACAGAATGTCAATTAAGCAAATAAATGAACAAACATTTATTGAGTGAAACCTATGTGCAGTCACTGGGCTTAGTAAGAATTGGTAATAAGGGGGGCAGAGCCAAGATGGTGGCGTAGCAGCAGCAACATATCACAGCTCTCACATAGCCACCCCAAAATACCCATAAAATAGGACTCTAAACCAATCCTACAACTCCAAAACGCACACAAGGATACTTCCCACTAAAGTCAGCTCGGCTATGAGGAACCATATCAGCACTGCGACTGAAACCAGCCTGGTGTGAAGCTGTGGCTGTGCCCCAGGGGCCGCTGGGTGGGAGGGGCAGAGAACCCTCTCAGGTGAGCGGATTAGCACTAGGGATTAGCACCAGCTGCGAGTGGGGATTGTGAAAGGGGGAGATAAGCAGTCTGGCCGAAAGGTCTCCAGAGCAGCGCAAGGCAGAGGTTTTCCACCCACCTCCGCATTATAGCTTCCTGCCCGCGGCCTGCAGACAGCAGGGGGACTGAGCGATTGTTTTCAGGCCAGGGCTCTCGCGTTGAGCAGCCTGGATCCGGATCGTCGTCTTGGGCCTCGGTCTTGGAGTCTTCATTATCCAGTCAGCCAGAAGTCTACGGCAGCCGGGAGGACCCCAGCAATTTGGGACAGAGCTTTCCCTTCTGGAAGCAGAGCCCCATAGAGATTAAAAAATAAAATAAAATCATGGTCTGAACAACCATGAGTAAGAATAAACATAAGAAGCCAAGTAAGAACAGCTCCCAAACCCTAGATTCCTTTTT
>JAQQSV010007773.1:0-13937 GCA_028646515.1 Pseudochirops corinnae
GTGAAAAACATGGAAAAGAAAGGTGGGGAATGATCAGGTGTGGAGAGACTATGTTATGCACCCACAGCAGGAATATCTACAAGGATAAAATAATCGTTCCATTAAACCATCAAAGTTTCTTAAAATGCATCCCTTACAGACTCTTAACATCTTCCTTGTCCCTCCCCCTTTATATTCTTTTGGTTGAGAGATAGTGTGGTAAATCTCCATTCATCAGAGATTTGAGTTCAAAGTCATTTAATTTTCCTGAGACTTAGTTTTTTCATTTATAAAATAGGAGTAATGATATCTAGAAGGTTGTTGTTATGAGGCTTGAGTGCGATATTGAGATGAGATGGCAGTAATTCTTTTTTATTATTAATAAGTATAACAGTGTTTGTGACCTGACCATTGCCTCTACTTTGTGATTTCTTATTCTCTCTCAAAAAAAAGAACATATCGGAAAGCCTTTCTTTGTATTTACTGGGGAATATAATTCCCTAGTAGTGTAGTTTCGATGTTATTGTTACTTAATCCTGAGCTCAGCTGATCAAACCCAGATCATAAAAATAAGCACTTTTTTACTTTCCACAATTATTGCTATAGATAATTACATTCCGAATGTTCCCCACTGATGAATGTGTACAATTTTACATACCTCTCCAATATATCTTACTACTCTTACTTTCAGCTCTATGGGATCCTGATTGCGTATGGTTTGTCTAAGATTTCACTGTGGTGAAATCACTGAGAAGGAGTACAGTTGCTCCAGGTCTTGGCCCCTTCCACAAAGTGACCTGGCTTCTGTTTATTTAACATACAGGACACTTTTCCCTACTATTTGCCTTACAGCAAAGATTCTTACAAAGCACGTATCTCTCTTCACCAAGGCATGACAAATATCTACATTGCATATCACAAGTACTTCCAATCATAATAATCCCATTTTATGCTTCTTTCAGTGCAATGTGAGAATAAAAACTGCCAAGTGTTTGGTTATATTGATTCTCCCTCAAATACCTACCCACCTCTCATGAGCTACTCCTCCACCCCATGTCAGACACACACAAAGATGGTCACACCCTTGATCCTACCTCAATGTCTGAGAATATCCCCTTATCCAACAATAATCTATTGGTTTTCACCTGTCCCTCTGCCTTCCCCTATTTACCTCACTCTTCATCCTCACTGTGACCTCTAACCCCTTGGCCACTCAATTCTTTGCCATCACCCCCCTCCCATAGCTAATATCTCCTCATCTTCCAATCTTGAGCTTTTAGTGAATCAAACCAACTCTACACTGATGTCATCTTCTCTTGCATTTCCAGTCTCCTTATCATATGACAGCCTTGGGTCACTCCCACCATTGCTCCCTATGAGAAAGTCGTGTGATAGTTCTGACTGGACCCATTACAAATTCATGTTACACAACCTTAACTGGGTCCTCAGTGCTGATAGGCAATCCTATTATTCCTGCCTTATCACTATCCTACTCTCCATAGCAGCTCTTCCAAATATTTTCATCCCTCCTCAAAACTCCCATGCCTGTCCCTCTCCTACTCTCTCAACTGAGAGCTCTGCCTCACAGTTTACGTAAAAATCTGAGGCCCTTTGCTGTGAACTCCCTCCTTTCCCCACTTCCTCATCTCTTATCATCCAGATGCCTTCTGTCACCATCTCATCCTTTTCCTACTACATGATGAAGTAGCCTTACTCCTGACCGAGGCTAATCTGGATGTTTAAGTGATCCCATTCCAATCTGTCTCCTCCAACAGATCGTTCTTTCTATCATCTCTACTGTTTAATGTAATTTCAACCCTTTCTGGTCCAGTGGTTCACTTCCTACTGCCTATAAATATGCTCATGTCTCTGCTATCCTGAAAAGACCCTAACTTGACCCTTCCATCCCCATTAACTACTGTCCTATATTTCTTCTGCTCTTTGTGGCTAAACTCAAAAAGGTCATTTACAATAGGTTCCACCATTTTCTCTCCTGACCTCGTCATTCCACTAAAACTGCTCCTCTCTGAAGCTACTAATGATCTCTTATTTGTCAAATTCAGTGGGCCTTTTATCAGTTCTCATTCTCCTTAACTTCTCTGCAGCCTTTGATATCGTTGATCACTCTCTTCTCCTCGCTTCTCTTCTCTCTAGGTTTTTGGGACATCCCTGTCTCCTGGCTATCTTCTTACCTACCTGAACATTCCTTCTCCATGTCCTCCATTGGGTCCTCCTCTAAATCATGCCCTCTAATCATAGATGTCCCTCAGGGGTCTGTCCTGGGCCCTCTGCTCTTCTCCTTCTATATAACTTCACTTGAGGATCTCCTCAGCTCCCATGGATTTAATGACCATCTTTATGCTGATGATTCTCAAATCTACCTGTCCTGTCCCAAACTCTCTGCTCACCTCCAATCTCATATCTCCAACTACCTTTCAGACATCTTGAATTGAATGACCAGCAGATATCTTGAACTCAATGTGTTCAAAATGGAACTCATTATCTTTCCTCCAAAATGCCTTTCCCCACTATATTCCCTCTTACTGTAGAGGGCAATATGATCCTCCCAGATCCCTCCAGCTTCACAAGCTAGGAGTCATCCTGGTCTCCTCATTATCTCTCCCCCCACACTCTCACTCCCATAGTCAAGCTATTTCCAAGGCCTGGCAATTTCACCATTGCAACATTTCTCCAATATGCTCCTTTTTTGCCTCTAATACTGTCCCCACCCTGGTACAGGCCCCTCATCACCTCTCACCTGGATCACTGCAATAGTTGTTCATGGGTCTGCCTGCCTCAAGTCTCTCCACACTCCAATCAGTCACGAAAATTATTTCCCTACAGTGTAGCCCTGACTATGTCACTCATTCCCCCACTCAATAAACTCTAGTGGCTCCCTGTTGCCTCCAGGAGCAAGTACAAAATGCTCATTATTTAGTACTTAAAGCCCTTCATACCTAGCCCCCTTATACCTTTCCAGTCTTCTTATTCCCAAACTCCAATTAATGCAACAAGCAGCTGTGATACCAGGGTACTCAGAGTCAAGCATACTCCTGCCTCTTGGCAGAGAAGTGGTAGACCAAAGGTATGAAGTGACAGAGGAAGAGGGTGCTGCATTTGAAGTCGAGTGACCTGAGTTCTAATCCCATCTTTGCTAGCTGCTCTCTGTATAACCTCATCTGTAAAATAAGGGACCCAAGGAGGGGGTGAGACTAGATGGCCTGTGGGATCCCTTGCAACTCTTCTCTATGAATCTAAGAAAGATGGTAAAAATATTATTATGAGGTTCCACTGGGTTTGGGAAGGTCATTGAGAAGTGAGAGTGTTGTTTTTGTTGTTTTTAAAGGCATGAATAAAACATTAAAATAAAATATACTCAATTATATGCTGGCTTTGATCTCTACCTCTACCTTTTGGGGCTTTGCTTATGTTCTGTGTCTTCTACATTAATAAGATTATAGTTTTCTTATGATAGAAACTGGGTCCCTCTTTTATTTAGAAACCACAAGGAACATGTGTACCACTTCAGGAAGAAAAGAATAACACCATTATTTACAACTCAAGAGCCTGACATTTGTAAATGCCCAAATCGAGATGTAAACTGTGCACAGCCCTCTTTGATTGGTTTGAATCTGGAGATAAGACAGCAGAAGGCACAGAAGAGAAATCTGATTTGAAAATGTGCCTTTCATGCTTGAGGCCCTTAGATGAACATGGACTAAAAGCCGTTATTTTGATAGCTATCCAGGGGCTTCAATCATTTTAGAAAAGGCAGTTAGCCACATCTTGGCATATTAAAAACAAGAACTAAAAAAAAATAAAACTAGGCCTTCTGTTTCTCTGTCACACTTAGAGCCAGTCAAGGGCTGGCCATGTTTGCAGAACAATTGTGGAGGACTGTTACGCCCTCTGGACATGCGGTTTAATTGGGAAGTAAAACAGAATTTCATCTTTCAGGACGGCAGAACTCCAGGTTCTATCAAGGACACAAACTTAATTTTAAAAGCCCATGGAAATCAGCAGAGTTACTGCCCAGTCCCACAAGGAAATGGGTTGAATGATTAACAGGAAGGACTAAAATCACTTTCAAATAAAATAGTGACAAAAGCAGGAAAACCTGTCATGCCACTGACCCAGGAACTATTTCTGCCATTTCTCATCTTTTTCCCGGGTGAGAGAGTCAAATATTTCTAGTGCCACACCACGGAGATGACTCGGAGGTCTGCCCACATCACTATTAGCTCCCCAATACCTCTCAGATCTAATATAAGCTCCTTGTTTGGGCATGCAAAGCTCTTCCCAAGCATGGTCCAGACCCTGCCTTTTCAGGCCATCCCTCTATCTTCTGTCCACTCTGGTCCAGTCAACCAGACCAGCTACTTCATCATTTGTTTACATGCTTTTGAAGAGGCTGTTCCAGGAGCTTAAAAGGCCTCCCTCCTAACCTCACACTTGGTCAAGCCTGAGCTTGCTCTAATACTTAGCTCCTTCAGGAGGGCCATCCTGATGCTCTCAGCTGCCAATGTGTGCCCTCCCTATACCCTGGCCTGCCAGAGCTCTGTAGAGCAGTCTGTAAGGAACTGGGGGCATGGTGCCTCTTCCATTGATTAGTCTGTGAATTCCCTAAGAGCAGGGGCCTTCTTTGCCTTTCTTCAAATGCCTTTCTTCATTTGGTTCAGTACTCAGTACACAGCTTACTAAATGTTTATAGATTTTGTATAAACTTTATATTTACTTATCAATGTACATGTTATTTCCCTCCAACAGAACACATGTTCTTTGAGGATAAGGCTGGTCTCTGTATCCCCAGGGCCTAATGCCTGGCACATATTGGGCACCTGATAAATGTGTGCTGAACAAACAAATGACATCCTGTACACGGGAGGTCCCAAAGCCCCTTTTTTCTTCTTTATCCCATCATTGCCCACACCACATGCACCAAGCTCACAATTATACTTTCTGGTACAAGAGCAACAAACCCAGGCACATTTTGCTAGTGACCATCAGATAGTCCAGTGGTTCTCAACCTGTGGGTCGCGACCCCTTTGGGGGTCAAACGGGGTCTTCTAAGACCATTGGAAAACACATATTTCCGATGGTCTTAGGAACTGAGACACCTCTCCTCTATCTGTCTCCAGGTGGGTCTGCCCACATGCAGATATGCCCACATACAAGTATTAAAGGGTTGTGGCATTAGGAAGGTTGAGAACCACTGAGATAGCCCATGCCGTCTTGGCATGCAAGTGTGCATGTGTTCCGTAAAATACTTGTCTTCAAGGTGGCTAGGTGGCACAGTGAATAGAGCACTGGCCCTGGAGTCAGGAGGACCTGAGTTCAAATCCAGCCTCAGACACTTAACACTTAACTAGCCATGTGACCTTGGGCTAGTCACTTAACCCCCAATTGCCCTCCAAAATAAAAAGTAAAAAAAAAAAACTTGTCTTCACTACAACCTGGACTACTGGCAACCAGGGGGATGGAAGGAAAGGAGACATCATTTTAAAGATTGCCTTGCATTACTGCAGTTAGTAAGTTAGTTATCGCTAGCTACCTAGCTCGTCTGCCAACCCCTTTGCCACCTTTCTCATCCTCTTGCCAGTTCTAAACCAACTGTATCATGTCTAGTGATGACCTCCTTTTACTGCCATAATCTTCAATCTAGAACCACTATACTGGATTCTACTTCACAGGCCCAACTGCCAGATCATTACTATCCCACTCCGATATCTTTACCATTATTTTCAACCTAGGAAAGAATCTGTCACATTTGTTAACAAGCCATAGACAAAGGATGAAGATTTTATGGGTATGAATACTTTACTCCACAGAACAGACCTCACCACAGTAGAAGAGCCTGGTTTAATCACCTTTTGAGGCCATGGTTCTCTGAGCCTCCAGTTGACAAAGCTGAGACTCAAGAATCAATCACTTTCTCTTTCCCTGTCTTGCTGCTCTGATGAACCTTGTACCATTTTTGCTAACCCGGCCCATACCACATTGCTCTTCATCAGACTACAGAACTATCAAGGAAACATTCACTCATACCAGGGAGCCCTCATATCCCTAAATAAAGAATGCCATAACACCTTATTCAAAAGTAAGTATAGGGAATTAATTTAACAACGAGAACACTAGCTTCTTCCCCTCCTTCCATCCCCTGCCATCCACCCACACAAGAAGAAAAACAAGCTGCATTAGGTATTTATCCACCCAGATGCCCAATTTCATCTCCTGCTGTCTCAACGCCCTCTTCCCTAGTAGCTAGAGAAAGAACAGATTACTGCCATCCTGGAGCATAGAGGGCGGGAGTTCCACTTAATTCCATCCAAAGGCAAGCAGACTCTCACCATTTTACCAACTGATTTCTATAATTAGAGTTAACCTCACCCCAGGCAAAAATCTCCTTTCCCTGTTCCCACTCTGAGCTATCTCGCGTCCAATCATCTTTGGCCTTGCCTCATTCTGCCCTCCTTTTCCATGGCACCCTCAGGAAGAAAGCCACATTCTGAGTTAAACAAACTTCCCTTTAGTATAGACATTTTCCTTTTCCACGCTCTCCAGTCTTGTGTGTGCTGAAATCTAGCTTCCCCTGGAAGACATTCCTCCCTGCTAACATTTCTCTAGCAAAGAACACTCCTTCTGTGCACCTTCTCCTCTAGAGGATGCCATCTTCACAGGGGTTTCTTGATACTATTTTCTCTTGGTCCTCATTCCTCTCTGATCACTTGTCAGCCATCCTTTGCCAGTTCTTCATTCACGTCAATCCTACATTCCTGAGGATCTTCTAAGGTTTTGTCCTGGGTCCTCTTCCTTTTCTCTTCTCTAAAGTATCTCACTTGGTGCTCTTGTTGGCTCCCACAGGCTTAATCATCACCTCTACGCATATGGCTTCCAGATCTATTCATCCAGCTCTAGCCTCCTTCCTAATCTCCAATCCCTCATCACCAGTCACCTAGTGAACATCTCAACATGGAAATAGTCATAGGTACCTCACTCAATGTGTCTCAAACACAACTCATTAGCTGTACCCCTCAAAATCCTGCCCTCTCCCCATATTACTATTACTGCTGAGGGTACTGTCATCCTTCCAGGCTCTCAGGCTCCCAACCTCAGCTTTATCCTTGACTCATTCTAACCCCACCACCTCTATTCAATCAACTCCAGGGGCTCCCTACTGCCTCTAGGATCAAACATAAACTCTTGGGGTTAAACTTTTACATTTCTTCCCAACCTGGCCCAAACCTACCTTTTGAATCTTATTCTACATTACTCCCCTCTCCACACTCTATGGTTGGACCAAACTAGTCTTCTTGATGTTCCTCACACAGAACATCCATAATCCTGTTTCCACATCTTCGCCCAAACTGTGCCACAGGCCTGGAATGGGCTTCCACCTTATCTCTGGCTCTCAGAAGCCTTTCATTCCTTCTAGGCTCAGCTTAAGTGACACTCCATGCATCCTTTTCTGATTCTTCTGGCCTACCCCATTTGTAAAAAAATGGATTTAAAATGTGTATTTCTTTTGTATACACTTATATGTGTGTATGTCTCCCCTGAGAGAATGTAAGTTACTCTTGAAGTTAAGCATCAGGGGAGTGAAGGGCTATTGTCTTTCACATCTCCAGTGCCCATTATGATGTTTGCCACATAGGAGGCTGTGAAAATATCTGCTAGGGTTCTGCTTGCCCTTGCCCCTACGATCAAGGTTAGTCTAGACCATTTCTTAAAAGCCAAGGAAGCTGTCTCCATGGATTGATTGGCCCAAGGGGTAAAGATTTAAGCCCTATAGGTTCTAAATCAGCTTCTTGGTGGCCACAGGCCATATTAATTGGCTTCCTGGGCCCTTAAGGCCATTAAAATGCCTACCAGAGTAGGCTTCACCCTTACTGAAGTCCCAAGGACACCAGTCACCACACCCTGCCGTATCACTGTCTTGCTGTTCAGACACAGATCTATATGGAGAAGATGGGAGATGCATACATCCAAGCTAAGATTCTTTGGTGAATAGCCCTTCTATGTCATGGGTAAGTATGCCTTTTGTTAATTGTTGATTGGCCTATGACTATCCCATTCTATTCCTTAGCATTACAGCTAAATTACCCTGGGATGAGCCTGAGTCAGGCCCAGTCTATTCTGTATAGTGGGCCAGTAGCAAGAGTAAACATATGACTTGTTCCTCACTGGCTCTTTCACATCTTGCCTCTGCAGTCATCACTCATCACTTCCTTTTATCCTCTGAGGTAAAATGGAGATGGTCAGACTTTAGACCTTGTCGACACTCAAAACTATGAGACTTCTGTAGTATTCCACTCGGATGGCCTCCCTAAATCAATACCTGCAGGTTATAGGTTAAGTTCCCAGATATGTAACAACAATAATATGATAATAAAATGCTGCTAAAAGCTAACATTCATGTAATCCTTACCATGTACCAGGTCTAGTATTAACTACTTTACAATTATATTTCCATCTGATCCTCACAACAACCCTGAGAGATAGATGCTCTTATTATTACCCTTTTACAGATGAGGAAATGGAGGCAAATAGGGGCAAAATGACTTGCCAAGGATAACACAGCTAGTCAGAGGCTGGAATGGGACTCAGGTCTTGCTGACTCCAAGCCCAGGGCTATACTACGTATACTATCTGCTATACTACATAGCTGTCTAAGATTCAGGCTCTACACTCCTAAAACTGAAGGTCATGGATCCCCACTAGTGTGCTTCTCTTTAATAGTCACCGACTTGATAGAATTAGATCAAATTAAAAAATATTTCCTGAACTGGCACAGTATTTACAAAACATCTCCCCCCAGTCTTGGGTCCATTCTAACACAGATATTCACAACATCAGTGGGAAGAGTGACTCATACACAGCATATGCTAGAAAAGAGTGTCAAACAACCCAATGTTACCCCCTCCCTACCAAGCACCTTCTCAGCTTTTACTCAGGAGCTATGAAAGGCTGAGGGAGTAAGTCACATACCTATGGTAAATAAACACACTACAAACTTTAGTCATTTTATTTTGACTGCACCCTTACTGCTGCACAGCCATGTTTACTCTTTCCTGATTAACTAGTGTTATTAGCTGTTCTAAGTCCTTCCTTCTTTTTTTTCTTTTCTTTCTTTTCCTTTTTTTTTTTTTGGAGGGGGGAAGGCAGTGCAATTGGGGTTAAGTGATTTGCCGAAGGTCACACAGCTAGTTTTTTGTGTTAAGTGTCTGAGGCCATATTTGAACTCAGGTCCTCCTGACTCCAGGGCTGGTGCTCTATTCCCTGTGCCACCTAGCCACCCCTAAGTCTTTCCTTCTTAAGGCTTCTAAAACTAACTGTTGCCCTGCCCCAGCACAGACTTTAAAGTCATATTTTCTTGAGAAAATTAAGGTCATTCACCGGCAGCCCCCGCATTTTCAGTGCAAAATCCTTCTGTATCTTCTTCACCCATTCTTTCCTTCATCAACTCAAAAAACATTTATTAAAAATTCACTATGTGACAGCCTAGGTTCTGGCTATGTAACAGGCTAGATTCTGGAAATGCAAAGGCAAAAATAAAACAGTTCTTGCTTTTAAGGAGTTTACATCCTATTCATAGCTTTAAAGCCAAAAGAAATTATAATGGCCATTAAGTCAAACACTCTCATTTCATAGGAGACTAAAACAGAGACAGGTTAAGTGACTTGCCCAGGGTCACATAACTCCTAAATGTCTACAGTAGGAATGTGAACTTAGGTCATCCTGACTCCAAGTAAATCCCTTGATTCAGCAAACCATGCTGTCTATAAATTCTAATGGGCAAGATAGGATACAAGTATACACAAAAATAAATGCAAAGTAATTTAGTGGGTCGGGATCAGGAGATGCCTCACAAATGAATGATGTTTGAATTGATCTTTAAAGAAAAAGAGGTAGTCCAAGGGGAGAGAGTGAGGAGGGGGCACTTCACCCAGCACTAATGCAAAAGCATGGCGGTCAAAAGTGAAGGATCATGTATGAGGAACACAAAGGGGTTCAGAAGGACTGGACTGCAGAGCACATAAAAGGGGACAACATATAAAGAGCATGGAAAGATGGCTTGGGGCCAGGATGCCAGACAAAGAAGGTTCTATTTGATCCAATAGGTGAGAAGGGGCCACCAGAGTTTCTGGAGGAATGACAGGGTCAGATCTATGTTTTAGGAAACTCACTGTTTGGACAGACTGGAGAATGGAAAGAATTGAGGCAGGGAAACTAACTGGGGGAAGGAGGTTCTACAAGGGCCCAGGTACCTAAACTAAGGAGATGACCATTAGAGGGAAGAGGAGGGACACGAGAGGTACTGTGAAGGCTGAACTGACAAGACCTGGTACACGATTGGACATAGGAAAGGATGGACACCAAGGAGTCAAAGATGACTGATGTTTTCAGCCTGGATGACTGGGGGAATGGTGATGCCACCAACCATAACAGGTAAGTTTGGAAGAGGTCAGGGTGTGGCAGAGAAAAATAAACAGCTCCTTATTGTACATGTTGAATTGAGGATGGCTGTGGGATTTCCAGCTGGAAATATCTAATAGGCAGCTGGTGACAGGAGACTAGAGCTCGGGAGAGAAGAAGGCTGCAGGAAACCAGCAAATGGGCACATTTTAATATTAAACATAAAACAAACGTAGCTGTGAACATGGCAGTTTGAACCTTATAAATGCCATGGCTGAACTTAGAATATCCTTGCCTGTGTTTAGATAGCTGAGCCTTTGAAGAGGGCCATACCTTTGTTTGTCTCCATCAGCTGTTTCTTCTTCTTCTGTCGTTCCAGCTTTTCTTGCTCAGCTTTCTCCTTGGCAAGCTTGGCTCTCTTACTCTTCTCCTCCATTTCTCTTCTCTTGTTGTTTTCTCTCACTGCTTCCTGCATTACAAAATAGGAAACACAAAATGTTCCCATGACTTATGGTGGAGGCACCTAAGATCTGGAGGTACTGAAGATTTTGAAAATCATGTTAATGTGTGTGTGTGTGGAGGGGGGACTTCAACTGCCTGAAGATAAATGTAAGTGCTTTGGAGAAAAAGTAGGGGAATAATTTATCTCAAGATCATATCTAATCAAATATAAAATGTTAGAAGCAATCCAAGTTTCAGATGGTATTTCTTGGGGGCTCAAATATTAGAAAAACACAAATGTTAAAAATGAATGATGAAAGTATTTCTTCTTAACAAACTGAAATTCAGAATATGTTTTGATAAACATAAAATGAAGGTTTAACACAATCAACTCTGCTAATAATTCATTATTTCATCATACATCTAATTGCTTTTTTAAAGTATATACCTCATGATCCAGAGAACGGAGCAATCTGTAATACTGTTACAGAGATGAAATATCTGTGATTATCACAGTGTTTTAGTGTGTTTAAACAAATCATTAGAAATGCAGAAAACATCTTTTTTGCTCCTGGGCCAACAAGAATCAGCAACTTCCAAGGTATAAGGAGACCATATTTCAAGACGCTATTATTTGTTGTGGAAAGACATTGAGAATTAGAATATTCTATTAACTCATCTGAGAGGCTAACACAAAAAGACCAGAAATAGTAGCAAACTGGGTTCCTCTCAGATCATACAGGGTTCTAGAAAAACAAAAACAAACCCACAAAAGCTTGCATTGATATCTTTATTTTTATACCATCTATTGAGAGTTCTCCTTTATAACAAAGAATGAAAAAGATGAAAAAACGTTTAGGAAAATTAAAGAACACACTGAAAAGAATCTGATTTTCTATGCAGTGTTCTATACTGATAATCTCCCACATCTGCAAAACAGAAAGAGAAATGCCTTCTTATATTGCTTTTTATGAGACCTAGCTTGGCCATTAAAATTTCTCACTAAGCACTTAAGCTTTGTCACTCATTCATACACAGAGTACATTGTTTTTTTTCCTAGTTCTCCTTACTTCCCTTGGCATCAGTTCACCTAAACTTCTCCATGTTTATTACATTTATTGTTCCTCACAGCAAATTAATATGACTATAAATTAATGAATTATATTTATGCACCATCATTTGTTTAGAGAATCCCCAATCTAATGGAATCAAAGTGGTTTCTTCTTTATTTTGACAAAAAAACTGCTGCCTATCCATATTTTGGTAAATATGAGGTCTTTCTATCACTGACCTCTTTCAAGAATCAACTTTGCATTGTGATCTCTGGAGAATTTTAATCATTATCTTATAATAATTCCAAATTGATTCCTAAAATTCTTGGACACACTCAGACCTTCTTCAATAGTCTATCTTTCTATAGTCCCTCCAACTTTAACTATTCTTATCTTTTATCACATTTGCCAATTTGTGGTACATGAGATGAAACCTCAGAATTGTTCTGATTTGGATTTCTATTGTTAGTGATTTAGAGCATTCTTTTCTCTGGATGATTATTGTTTCTAATTCTTTTGAGAACTGTTTGTCTATATCCTTTAATTGCTGACCTATTGAGGAATGACTTTTGGTTTTCTTTATTTCATCCGCTACTTATATATCTTGTATATTAGACCCATGTCTAAGATATTTGATGCAAGTGTTTTTCACTGGTTGATAATTTATTTTTTTAAATTCTATTTTCATTAACTGTCCATGCAAAACGTTTTCATTTGTTTGATTCAGAATTCATCCCCTAGTTATAGCTATGAAAGGTATGTGATCTGATTCTCTTCTGCATTTTTTACGGCATGATCTCTAATATTCAGGTCATGTAATCATTTTTGAGTTTATTACAATACATTGTACAAGATGTTAGTTTAAACCTAATTTCTGCCAGAATGCTTTTTAGGTCCCCCAACAATGCAGATTAGTTTCTAGTATGATGAAGTATCAACTGCAAAATTCTACCATCAGGCTCTCATTTTTTTTCCTGTTATGATTGATGAGACAAACTTTATGTCATGCCTAAACAATACCACTCAAATTACTTTGGTCCAAACATAAAGAAATATGAATCATTACTGCAAGTGCATATACGCATATGGCTTCAGTTAAGAAACACAATTATGTCTTTTACACGACTCTCTTAAAAATTCACAATTCTCCTAAAAAGCTGTTTTAATCTTGAGTCACAAAATCTTTGCTGTGAAAGGGATAACCAAATTATCAATTCCAACCTACACCTGAACAATGGGCCACCTTTTACCTCATATGAGAAAGATTAGTCATCCAACCATCAATGAGGATGAAAACACGACTTATCCAGGCAGCCCATCCCACTGCTGGATAGCTCTAATTGTTAGGAAGGTTTTCCTCATATTAAGTTTAAATTTGTCACTTTCCAATTTTCAACAGTGATTAAATCTGTAGAGTTATGAAGGATAGGGACTGAGAAAAATCCCATAGCAATTAAAAATTAAAGGATCACAAATAACCTCTGAGGAAACATTCTGGTCTGTAGGGTTCCTTTCTTGGCCAATTCTTTTTTCTTGTTTTTTTTTTTATTTTTTCTTTTTTTTTTGTGAATTAATTTATTTTCTTGTTTACATCATTAATTTCCACGAGATTTTGAGTTACAAATTTTCTCCCCATCTTTCCCCTACCCAACACCTCAAAACAGCCATCCCACTGTATAACCCCTCCCCCAATCTGCTCTCTCGTTTGTCCTCCCCCTCACCCCTCTGATTTTCCGGTAGGGCAGGATGGGTCTCCCTACCACAGTGCCTGTGTATCTTAAGTTCCAGTTGGATGTAGTTAATAATAATAATTATTATTATATACATAAACATATATATTTTTAACATTTGATTATAGAACTTTAAATTCTAGATTCTTTCCCTTCCTCCCTTGTCATCCACCCCCACTGGAAGGACAAGCAATTAAATATAGGCTGTACATGTGTCATTATGCAGAACCTGTCCACAGTGGGCATATTGTGAGAGACTGATTATATGTCCCTCCTTCCTATCCTGCCCCGCTCTTGTTCTATTCTCTACCCTGTCCCTTTA
>JAQQSV010007774.1:0-13937 GCA_028646515.1 Pseudochirops corinnae
AGGCTGAACATGTGAAACTATATTCATTTTTTTTTTTATTATTTTATTGTCTTTTGATTATCTAGGAATGAGAAAGGTACATTGATATCCCAAACTATCAAAGATTTACTATTTCTTCCTATATATTAACTAATTTTCCTTTAATTATTAAAATGCTGTCATTCAGTTCACATATATTATTTACATTTATTTATTTATGTTGCCTTTAATCATAATGTAGTTTTCCAATTTAAATCTAGTCTTTTACCAACTGCTTTGTTTGAAATCATAATTGCTAACCTTGCTTTTCTGAGTTCACCTGAAACATTAAAGATTTTTCTCCAGGTCTTTAACTCTGTTTGAATCTTGCTGTTTCAAGGGTAATTCTTGTAAACAACAGATCATTGGATTCTGCCTTCTAATTAATTCTAACTTCTTCCTTTTTATGAGTAAATTCATCCCATTCGCATTCAGACATGATTGTTAACTGCATATTTTCCTCTATTCTATCATTTTGTACTTTTCCCTCTGCCCGTCCCCCTCTTTAAAATAAAAAGGTATTGAGAGAGAAGTGTGAGCAACATTAGTCATATATATTTTATACAATTTTAGCCCATTCCAAGACTCCTTTTCTCTTCACATTACCCACTCCATTGTCCCATGATTTTGCCATTTATTTCCTTCTTTTTAATCCTTCTTCTCGCTCTACCTTTCAAATACGAAGTTTGTTTTGCTTCTGGCTAATCCCTCCCTGAATCTGCTATTCCTCTTTAATCCCGTTTTATCTCTCCTTTTCCTGATTACCTGTTGAGTTTAATGTGTTTTTGCACCAAACCCTGTATGTGTTTATTCAATCATCCTTTGTTTAGTTTAGATGGAAGTGAGGTTCATGTGTAGCCTACTCTCCCCACCTCTTCCTCAAAGTTAGTAGTCTTCATGACAATTGTGTAAATTAAATTCCACCCCTTTTTCCCCCTTTTCTTCCTTAGTATAATTCCCTAGTTCACTTTTTTGTAGTGTTAGGCTGGATAAGGGAGCTCAAGTGAAGTTTTTCTTTGGATTTTTTTTTTGGTCATATATTTTTTGTAAACCTAGGCAGGATGACGGAGCTCAAGAAAGTTTCTCTTTGGATTTTTTCATAATTGTTCAATCTGGCAGTCTTTGTAGCTGAGGTGAGTTGGGCTACAGTGTGACCTACCATGTCATTTAGCTAGCTGAGCCTCATTTCATTTATTGAGACCAGAGCAAAAAAGAGAAAGTGTATATGTATAGACAGAATTTTTATTAGAAGTACATATTTGCCTTAACATATCAGAAACATTTAGGAAATGTTTGTTGATTAATTTTATTCGGTCATTAATGCATCCCTCTACTCAGGCAGCCACTTAAAAAACACCCCCAGAACAGAGGACTATAGGGAAGCCCTTGATTGGAATACACAGCTGTGTACCATTCTTGTGCACCCCAAAGAGTCATTCTGTGATACTTCTACACACCACTCTATTAGGGGAAGACAGGGCCCATATCCCTAGACGAAGTTTCTGCAGAACCCAAAGTTATCTTGAGAGTACATTACCACCTGCCTCTCTCTCTATAAACCCCAAGCAGGAAAAATAAATTGGTTACACAAAGTACATTTCCATGACAGCAGTAACTCGCACCTGGGAAAACTGTATCTCCTTCAAATGTGAAGCAACAGAGAAATGACAGTGTGGAGGTAATTAAATGGACAATCCAGGCTTGAGACCTGAGGGAAAAGGCTTAGTGTTGCTAGCTGTTACAGGCTTTGAATTATTCAGATCAAACTCCCAGAATAATTCTACATCCCACTTGATAGCATAAACCCATGCAGTTTTCTTCCTGCCCAGGATCCAGCACCCACATTTTCCAAGCTTACTAAGAAGAACCTGGGGGCATTCTGTGCTGGCATCAGATGCCCCAGGTGGAGGGGAGGGAGGAAAGAGAAGTGAGTCCATGCAGAATAAGCCTCCAATTAAGTTGCAAAAGAGCTATGGGAATAGCAATGTGGTCAGAGCCAGGGCCTTAGGGAGGCTGCCAAGAAGCCTGAACCCTCTTTAGAAATCATCTTTAGAGGAAGTTCCTTTAGGCACATCTCATGTGCATATCATCACACTTTTGCATGTTTCCAGACAAAAAAAGAACACACACTTGCTGTCTAATTATTTTATCTGCTGATGACAAAGTACAGAGCTGGACAGATCAGAGTAAGACAGTATCTACAGAGAAGTTGGAAGATCAATTTGGATTGTTTCAAGCTGCTTGTGAGGCAGCCAGGATGGCCTAAAAACTAGTAAGGAAAACTTGGGAAAGGAATAGGCACTTATATAGTGCCTCCTGTGTGTGCTAAGCACATTACAAATATCTCATTTGGTCCTCACAACAACCCTGCAAGATAGGTGCTATTATTATCACTATTTTACAGATAAGGAAACTGAGACAGAGGCTAAATGACTTGCCCAAGACCATACAGCTAGTGTCTGAAGCTGCATTTGAACTCAAGTCTTCCCGATTCTAGGGCAAATGTTCTATCCATCGTGTCACCAAATGCCTCTAACTTGGGTTCAATTACTACATCTGACATGTACTGTGTGACTCTGGATAAGTCACAACCTCTCAGGTTCCCAGGCAATTCTCAAAAACTATTAGTTGTCGGGAGCTGCTGACCTGCATCAGTTAAAGACCTTTCCACACTGACAGCTGTTCTCAAGTATCTGAAGGGCACAACCACAAGCAGAGTGTGGATGTTGCAAAGAAGCCAATGTGGGCTTGACATCAAAACATATTCCCTAGTCACTTAGATTTAGGAGCTGCCCAAAAGCTCAAGGTGATGCTTTAAGAGGCAATAGATTCCTGAACCACTGGTGGTCTTCAAGACACCATAAGTCAGGTATGTTACAGTGGGGATTTAGGGGTTAGGGAAAAGTATCAGTTAGACTAGATGGCCACTGAGATCCTTTCTAATTCTCAAATTCTCAGTTATTCACAGTGATGAAACTATGGGTCCAGACTAAACAGAGATGAACAAATACAGATGGACAGATAAGTAAGTAGACAGAGGAAGGAAACTTAGCAGTTCTGATAACAGGCTCCCAAAAGGCATTCATTTGATCATCAATTTATCAAGTGGTTACAGCGTGCAAGGCATTGTGCTAATTGTTGTAGGAAATAAAAAGCTAACATAGGCTTTGGCCCACAAAATCTTAACTACTCTATGTGGTTCTGCCTGAATCCTCTGTCCTTATGAGGACAATACAGTACATTTTCTGGATTAGCTCAATCAGCATTTCAACTGTATCCCTGCCACAACATCTCTACCTCTAAAGTACATTCTAAATCATTAGGATTAGAGGCTGGAACTATGACTTAACTGATAAAGGGAAGTTCTGGATCAGGAAAACTTCAACTATCAATGCAGCAGTTGGCTGTTTCCCTGAAATTTATAGTCTTAAAAAAACTGCCTAGAAGTCTGACAGTGTAAGTGATTTCCTCAAGGTTGCAAAGCTGGTACATGTCAGAAGTAGAATTTGAACCCAAGTCTTCCTGATTTAAAGGCTAGCTCTCTAACCACCACACCATGCTGCATTTCACTTTAACTCTGTGATACAGATGCATTTCTGTCCATTCATGAACTAATGTGTTTTTCCCCTGATGTCTGCAGGTCAATGCTATTTTCTTAGATTTTAAATTTTGTGTGCCAAGAGGCCTCAGCCTAGGAAGATCTAAAATGCTTGCCCAAAACAGGGCCAAAGTAATTTTAAAATTCAAGGCAGCGTTATTTATTACATTGCTACTTTCTCTGTAAAGTGTCTTGCGTAGTCTCATGAAACATTGGGTACTTAATAAACAATTTTGGGAGATTAATAATAGCTTATTCTCAACACCTGCCTGGGGGTACCAATGACTATAAACATTTTACATATGAGGGGTTGAAGCCCTGAGAGGTTAAAAGGCTTACTCAAGATCACACAGTTAACTACTAATAGCAGTTTTAATAGTTCCTGAAGAAGAAATTCCAGGTTTCTCAACAACTGAGACTCAGCAAAGTTGATACTCAAACCTCCAGATGCTCAGTGGTCATTCACTTCATTGCAAACCAGAAATTACACATGAACAGGAGACAAAACTCTAGTCTGAGCATCTTCTCTATCTTGGTATGGGCCCCTGTTGTACATCTTTCTTTGTTAATATCCTTTTTCTCCCTCTCCCCAGGATGGCAACAGTCAAGTTTACTTGCCTCATCCTTCATACATAGTTTGTGCTTAATAATTGCTCACCAGATTGCATCAGCCACGGGCAAGTAACAATCTCAGAGCTGGAAAGGACCTTAGAGGCTTGGTTCAACTTAGCCATGAGCCCATCCCTTCTACAACTGGTCATCTAAGCTTCTGATGTAAGGCTTCTAGTGAGGGGCAACCTATGTTCCCTCAAGAGAGCTGATTCCAATTTGAGGTCACTTTAAGGACGTTCTCTTCCTGACATTGAGCCAAAATATGCCTCTCTTCACTTTCCGTTGTTCTTAGTTCCATCCTCTGAGGTCAAGAACTCATCTCTTCCACATGACAAGCCTTCAGATATATGAAGCAAGTTCCCATGTCCTCCAAAGTCCTCTTCTCCATTCCAAGTTTCTAAACATCCCTAGTTCCTTTCAGCCAGCCAGTTCTCAACCTGTGGGTTATGTTCAGTTTGTAACACTGAAAATACATCCTGCATACCAGATATTTACATTACGATTCGTAACAGTAGCAAAATTACAGTTATGAAGTAGCAACGAAAATAATTTTATGGTGGGGGTCACCACAACACAAGGAACTGTATTAAAGGGTCGCAGCATTAGGAAGGTTGAGAACCATTGCTTTAAGCAGTCTGTTTATTGCATGAACTGAAGGCTCTTCACTACATGTGACTGAGTTTCTCTGGATGTTGCTCCACTGATCATGTTCTTCCAATGTGCTGCCTAGAACCTAACACGAGCACTGGTGGGGACTTACCAAGGCAGGGTTGGATTTTATGGCTCTCTTATAGTAACCCAAGATCGCTTAAATTGAACTTGCAGTTTACTAAATCCCCCAGGTCTTTCTCAGAGGAACTAATCTTACCACTCCTGCCTCTTCTTGAATGTAGGCTACTCCATTTTTAACTCAATATATCATCCCTATTCAATTTTATCTTCAGTCCAATATTCTGACCCAGAAAGATCTTTTTGGATCCTGACGGTCATCATGACTGTCAGCTATCCTTCCCAAGTGTGTTTCATCTATTGTTTTAGTAAGCACACTATCTATGTCTTCGTGCAAGTAATTGATAAAAATATTGAGCAAAGGGCCATGAAGAGAACAGGGTGGCAATATACTACAGCTGTGGTCTCTACACAGTTTTAAGCATGCAACAACTCCCAATATGTGTGTATCTACTTTACTGCTAGGCTTCTACCCAAAAGTGATCAAAGAAAGAGGAAAAGGTCTTATATGTACAGAAATATCTATAGTACCTGTTTTTGTAGTGACAAAAAAACTGGAAACTTACAAGATGCCCATCAATTTGGGAATGACTCAACAAATTGTGATACATAAATTTGATGAATTACTATTGTACTTTATGAAACTAAGAGATAGATTCTCTCAAACAGATGGCCTGGAATCAGGAAGACCTGACTTCAAATCCAGCCTCAAATATTTACTAGTTGTGTGATTTTGAGCAAGTCATTTAACCTCAGTTTCCTCATATGTAAAATGACAATAATAAAAGCACTTTCTGTCATATGTAAAATGACAATAATAAAAGCACTTACCTCCCAGGGTTGACAAGACTTTTGTCTTGCCACTGGTCTTCCATGACCCTGGAAGAGAAAGTGAGGCTGATGATTTTATGCAGCTCTGCCTCACTTAAATCCAAATCACGTATGAGCCAAGACATCACCGTGGTGGCATTGGTCCTCTTAGAAAATGAAGGAAATAGTAATCACATTCTCCAGAGCTTTCAGTATCCTGGAAAGCAGTTTATCATTTCCCACTTATAGTTTTTAGTTTCTACTATAAAATGAAAGGAACTGGAATAGATAATCTCTAAAGTTCCTTTTCAGTTCTAACATTCTAACACAAAAAAGCAGAGAAAAAAGGAAGGGATTAATTATTCTGCAGCTGAGTTTTAACAAATAAGGAAGAATTTCTTAGAAAAAGTTGAAATAGTAAGAATTTTGACACTAAATGAGCAGTCTATCTTAAAAGCTCATGAAAGATAAGGAAGGAGAAGACAGGAATGCATTTAAGTTCACCTAGATTTGGGTAGAATAGATCTCAAAGAGTTCCGAAAAAGGATTACATGGCCTAAAATTCAAGAGGGGAAGTTGGGGAAGCCCAAAAGATATAGACTTTCCAGAATTTAATAAATCTAAATTCTAAGATATTTATTAAGTATCTACAACTTGCAAAGCATTTTCTTAAATTCCAATGACAAACTGTCTTGAGAAAAAAAAAGCTATCTGAAGAGACCAAAGTGACTGCAAAGAAAATTCATCAGTCAATATCTTGTAGTTTGAGAAATGTTAAAATTAAGAGTGAAAGGTTTAACATGTATGCTAAGCACAACAAAAATGATTTTTAAAAAAGCTAAGTTGGAAGCCAAAGAGACAGTAATGAAGGAATACAGTAGCTCAGGCTAACTAGGACTGTTAAGAATAGATAACGGGAACCTCCTCTGTAAAATGACAGAGTTTAACTATATAACCAGTTCTAGATCTACAATCCTATGAATCTCCACTTGACCTGAAGTGGCCTATTTTCTCTGCCCAAAATACTTATCTTTGGCCTACAATAAAATACCTAACAGAGCTGATTGCCAAGAAAATTAAGGAGTTAGTAAAAGAGAAAATAATTGCCCTCGATGAGTTCAAAATGCAAGGACAAACTACAATCCAAAGTAGTAAAAAACTATGATTTTTTTACAATTCTTAGAGAATGGGATAATTGTCATAGGACGGAAGGATGGGTAGATGTCATAATTTTCAGAAAAGGGAAGAAATTAGATTCTTCAAGCTACCTACCAGCGAACTTGACTTTGATTCAGCTCTCTTCTCTGCGCCTTTGCACTGGTCATCCCCCAAGCCTTGAACGCCCTCCCTCGTAACCTCCATCCTGGGCTTTCTTTCAGACTCAGTTCAGGTGCTACTTGTGACAGAAGCCCTTTTCAGGTTTTTCCTGGATGCTGGTACCTTTCCCTCCTTTTCTCTATTCTGTACATTATCCGACATGTACCAGTTTATGGCATATTATCACTCGATTAGAATGTAAACTCCTTGAGGGTATGAACTATATTTACTTCTTCTTTGTATCCCCAGCATTTAGAACAGTGTTTGGTACGTAGTAGACACTTAATAAAGGCTTGTTGGTTGATTCTGATGTGGTTCTAGAAAAGGGTAGTTTGTGAGCTTGTGGTTATTATGACGATAGAGTATGAATTCTTTTAACAGGTCTTGCCAGACATCAATTTTCTTTTCTCTTTTAAAATAAGGCCACAAGGTTGGTAGATCAAGAGAATGTTGTAGACCTAACATGCCACTGGATTTTTCTTAAATGGAGACTTCTGGGCAACATAACTGCCTTAATGGGAGTCACCATATCTAGTTCTCATATACCCACTGCGGTAAAACCTTGAATTCTGAGCTGAGCTTAACTACGGTCCCCTGTAGTTTAGGTTCAATACTGGAACAAAATGAGACATTCAGCCGTTCAACCATTAAGAAAAAAAGATTTACTTAGCTATAACAGGAGAAGGATATTCAAGGATAAGCACTGAGGAGACCTCCAGTTGATTCAGCTAAATGGAGCTCCTTTTGTGATCTACCAGACAAGCATCTAAGAGTCCTCCCAGCTGTCATGGCCATCTTGTACCCATGTAATTAGAATATGATGTCAAGGGGTGGCTAGGTGGCACAGTGAATATAGCACTGGCCCTGGAGTCAGGAAGAGCTGAATTCAAATCCGGCCTCAAACACTTAACACTTACTAGTCATGTGACCTTGGACACATAACCCCAATTACCCTGCCTTCCCCCTCCAAAAAACAGCAAAAAAAAAAAAAAAAAAAGAATAGGAGGTCAACAGTTTGAGCCCTTAATCCTTTGAGTCAACCGAGTCTAAAGGAATGTCTCAATAACTTTTAAGGAAAAGCCATCCCAATGAGGGAGGGAGGGCAAGTATATTAGAATATTGCTCCTACCCATAGCCCCAGACTGCATAATGATCAAGAAATCCAGTGGAAAAACTGCTGTAGTACTTTTCATCAGAACTGCATTAAAAAGTCAGCCAGAAGCCCAAGGTCAATGGGACAACAGACAAGTAGCCTTTAAGGCTTTGTGTCCAGAGGCACCATGAGGGGAGAGCTCATCCTTTCTGAAGGTGATTAGAAAGCCCCAGGATGGGAACCTTGGAAGCCCCCACGAGTGGAAGCAGGTAACAACCAGTATTGCACTGACTAGCATGGTGCAATATCACAGTCCTCAGACCAGAAAAGACAAAGCTTGGCATCTCTGAAATCCCTGACACTCTGTCCTGAGATGTTATAAAAGGCCCTTATGTTCCAGCACTCTGAACCTCAAATATCCAGGAGGGCCTAATCCAGGAGGGCCTAACTCTAAACCTAAAAGGTGGAGGTGAGCACAAGAACCCAGGAGACGAGGAACAAGACCAAGCAGGGATGACCACCTCACTCAAAAGTATGTGTGAGTCAGAGCCAGGACCTGGTTCAAAGCTATTGAATGCAGGAACTTAAGCTGGAGAGATGAACAAATCAAAACACCAAATAGTATCAAAATTATTGAAAATCTAATTCCATAAGAACTGTAAGCCCAGAATCAAAGGGAAAATGAATTTTCCATCAAGATTACATGAATACTAAAAGAAATGGAATAAATAGCTTAAACGAGAAAGTGGTAAATATTATCCATGAAACAGAATCTCTGAAAACAATAGACCAAGTAGTAATAAGTGATTCCATGAGACAGCAAGATATATTTGAACCATAACAAAAGATTGAAAAAATAGAGTGTAAGATATTTGATAGCAAAATAACTAACAAGAAAACCAAAGAAATTATTTAAGAATCACTGGAATTCCTAAAAATCGTAATTAAAATAAAAACCCTGGAGATTATGTTGCAAGAAATCACAAATGAAAACTGTCTATGAGAATCAGATACTACAATAAAGACAAAAAGAATCCACTGATCACCATTCAAAAGGAAAAGTCCTAGGAATTTCATAGCCAAAATGTATAAGTCTCACATCCAAAGGAAAAAAAAAATACTGCAAGCATTCAGAAAGGAATTCAAGTTTCAAGGAACTACAGTCAGGATCACTCAAGAACTGACACCTTGTACTAAAAACAAAAGATCTTGGAATACAATATTCCAAAAAGTAAAAGATAAAGGCTTACAACCAAGAATAATTTATCCCAAAAAGATAAGTATGATCCAAAAAAGGAATTTTTAACAGAATAAAGGACTTTCAAGTTTTTCTGATAAAAAGATCAGAGCTCAGTATGAACTTTTAAATACCAACACAAGAGTCCAGAGAAAGCTAGACAGATACATTAATTTGAACAACTGAAAGGAGCTGTTTGGTTATATAGTGCTAACATTCTTATTTTGGAGAAGAAAAAGTTGTTCCTTCAGAAATTTAGTGTCTTCAAAGGGTACTGAGGGAGTTAATTTTTTTCTTTAAAGAGGTCCTGGGGGTGGATTATTTCTGCTCAGAGCGTCTAAAGAGTAGAAAGAGAAGTGAAGGTAAAATGAAGAATACAAGCATGTAGAAAGGAGGAAGAGGTGGTAGAATTTGCTATTTCTTTTATTGGGGCATATGAGAAAATACACGAATAAGAAAAGGATGGGGAGAATGGTCATCAGGTGAACTTTGCTCTTATCTGATATAGACAAAGGAGGGGGAGGGAGGGAGGGAGGGAAAGAGAGAGAGAGAGAGAGAGAGAGAGAGAGAGAGAGAGCAAAAAATGGCATAGACATTAGTCAAACTCAACAGGAAAAAACCAGGCAGAGGAAAAGGGAGTTAAGACGGAGCATGATACCTAGAAGAGTTATAAGCAAAACAAACTCCCTGATCCTGAAGGGAGGATTAAAAGAGGGTAAAATAAGAAAAGAACTAGAGTCTAAAGGCATCTTTTAGATTGCTTCTTAGACAGTTGGGAAATGGGTGAAGAGGTGAATAAAATGTGGCATATGAGTGCAATGACTATTATTGTACTGTAAGGAACTACAATTTATGAAGTGAAGCGAGCCCACTCACCCCTAGCCTTGCTTCCAGCCCAGACCCCACAATTACATCCAGGGAAGCAATTCCTGTGGAGATTCCTGAACCTCGTAACTGTCTCCATAGATGCTGCAACTCTCAACAGTCATAGCTATTGATGATCATCATCAGCCATTAGCACTGAAAAACAGTGCAATCTCAGAAACAGAAATGTTTGGTTTTTGTTGTGGCTTTTTTTAGAGGGGGGGGAAGGCAGGACAGTTAGGGTTAAGTGACCCACCCAAGGTCACACGGCTAGTAAGTGTTAAGTGTCTGAGGCTGCATTTGAACTCAGGTCCTCCTGACTCCAGGGCCAGTGCTCTATTCACTGCGCCACCTAGCCACCCCCAGATATGGTTTTTCCTTCCTATTACAATGTGAGCTACTCAAAAGCAGGGGCTATCTTTTGTATTTTTGTCTCCAGTACTTAACAGTGCTTGGCATATAGGAAGCCCTCAATAATGCTTTTTCACTCATCTATCAAGAATCCAGTCATTCACTCTTTAAAGTACCTTTTACCAAACCAGTAGTACTTTAGATGCCAATAATTTAATGGAACCCCAAAACCCATATGTGTATGATCTAATCAAGGTAGACTACAGGAGTCCCAACAACTCCTTATCCCCAGAAGTGATGTAGGTATCTCTTAATGGGGCCTAAGATCATTTTAGCTTTTTTTTAATTTGTCACATCATACCATTGACTCATACTGAGCCTGTCTACAAAAGCCCTCAGATCTTTTCAAATTGCTGACATGCTTCCCTTATCTTATACTTATTAGTCATTTTGTGAACCCAAGTGTAGTATTTCACATTTATTATGTTTCGTCTTCTTAGATTCAGCCCATTTTTTTTGCACTTGATTTACCACCTCTCCAAAGGATGAGAAATCACTCATTGTTTCTTTCCTAAGGATCTTTAATGTTTAATCGTTTAGCTAACTAAAAGAACCAGTCTATGTTGGTATTGAATTGATCAAAAAAAGTTTTTATGCATTTCTAGATTCTTGCATGTTATGTCTATTAGAGCATTTTCAATAACCTGCCAGAGGGAATTACAAGGAAAGGTTAATATTTCCAGAAGTTAAGTATCTGCTTGTACAGAGTAGGTTGTTTTACTGAACTCTTTGATTTCTCCCAGCATTGTGCTGATGAGACACCACAACAAAAGTTAGGTCAAAACAGATAGATATGCATGGTAGTAAAGACAGTAAATGTGGCTAGGCTGGTTTGGGGGAGGATTCAGGTACACAAGTCTAGATAAGTCTATACTGAATTATTCTTAAGAGAATAATATCCGAAGTGGGCCATTCTAGGAGTTTGTATGTGCTCCAGAATAAAAGCAAAGATCTGGATAGCTTAGGATTCCCCACATCAGTCAGAGTAAAAGTCAACATCCAGAATGAAGTCAGCTTCAAGATATCCCCCAGACCATTATCAACTTCAGATGCTAGTTCAAATGTAATATCTCCAAGGATAGAACTGAGGTATAATATCTGTTCCTCATAATAATTCAGCTAATTATGAAATATTAATGATGCTCTGGTCATGAATTCAACTTCCTTCAGGCTCACCAACACCACACAGACAAAAATTGTTCACAGATGGTCGTCCTAACCCTGGACAGTCATCTTCTAGGTTCATACTTCTCTCAATAAAGGAAATAGGTGAGAATACAGGTGACTCAACACAAATCCTCTGCTACTGAAAAAAAAGTCTCTACCATACCAGGGATGTTCTCCACTTTCACATTCACATATGGGTAACATATTATCTTCATTTAGGATATTTAAACATTCGCTTGACATACCAGTATTACTGTAACAGTTCTAAATTGCCACATAGCAAACAAAACAAACAGAGCAGGAAGGCTAAATCTTCAAGAGGCTGATTAAAATTTTTATAATAGCAAAGAGCTGCTACAATTTGTTAGAGAAGTATCTGGAAGCAGTCCTTAACTTAAGTGTAGAAAAATAATTTAACTTAATGTTTCACCTTAATGGCACTGAGAAGAAAGGGAGGCTTTGAAATCTTTCAACTAAAAGAAATCTACTACCATTTATTAGGCATCCACTATGCACTGAGTGTTGGGAATACAGAGACAAAAACAAAGCAGTCCCTCATCTCAAGGAGTTGACATTGTTTTGGGGCATATAGCATGTATGCAGAGAAATAAATACAAAGTAATTTCAGAAGGGAGAGAGTACTCACAATTCAAGGTGGGGACAGGGCTCAGGAAAGGCTTCACAGGGAAATCTGAGGATTAAGGAAATGCTTCAATATAGAGAAAGCTATGGATGCTAAAATTTGGAGGTGGGGAGGGAACACCTTCCAGACAGGGAGACAACTTGCATAAAGTCATAGAGAAAAGAAATGGTATGTTGAGTTTGGAAAACAATTCACAATAGATTATGTTACATAATTAAATATGATACCTCATTTTAGCATAAATTGTAGCATGTATACAAAAATGCTTCAGTGTTAAACACTATCTTGGTAAAATTGTTCACATACTGGGGCGGCTAGGTGGCACAGTAAGCAGAGCACCAGCCCTGGAGTCAGAAGGACCTGAGTGCAAATCTGGACTCAGACACATAACACTTACTAGACGTGTAATCTTCGGCAAATCACTTAACTCCAACTGCCCTGCCCTCCCCCCTCTAAAAAAAAAAAAAGCAAGTAAAATTGTTCACATATGCCTCCTGTAAGATCTCTTTCTGGGCTCAAAAGTCCTACTTCAAGTTCCTTTAAAATAACAAATCATACTTATAAAAATGAGACATTCTTATGTAACTATATGATAGAGAGTAGTCATAAAAAAGACAAAATGTCATTTTGATTAGGAAATTACTCAATCCTCAGACATACTAAGACTCCACTTTTTAACAGTTCCCAAACATATAATGAAGAGCCAAGGTCAATGGAGACAGACTTTGGAAATAGGCAGAAATTAATGTTGTCACTGGTACATTTCCTGTCCTTTAATGAACTCTTAGTATGCTAAGTGGAGAGGTAGAGATTTGGGGCTTTGTAGTACAAAGAATGACACTGAGAAATCTGGGGGAGACATCAGATAATATTTCAACAAACATTTATTAGACATCAGTCGTCATTCTGCAAGAACGTAAGAATTCCTCCTAGCCCATTTAATGGCTAAAGTATTCAGTGTATATGCTTTTAAAGGCATATTTTATACATAATGACTACAACAATATAAACTGAGTCAACACAGACAGGCAAAAAAAAAACCCATGGTCAAACACAACAGCCAACAATTAGCATTATGCCGAAAAGTTCAAGGGCACATCTCCTTTCTATTAACAACTTATAAGCAAATTATTTCTCTGGGAATGTATTTTTAAAAGGGATTTGTTTGAATGCTTATTGGGGAAGCATCAGTTGTACCAATACATGATATATCCAACTTTAATTTTAATATAAACAAAGGCATATTTAGATCGACATAAGAAGTATTTAATTGATTTACTAATAAATTTTGTCAGAATACAAAATATCAAGAATGTGGTTTAGGAATTAAATGGTACAAACATTAATCATGGAGTCATTTAAATCTTTAAGTGCCATTTCAAGAGTTGTAATACATTTTATTCTTATTTCAAAACATTGCTGACTTTTTAAATGAAAA
>JAQQSV010007776.1:0-13936 GCA_028646515.1 Pseudochirops corinnae
GTATAAGCCTCTCCAGGTAATTATGAAGTCCATCTCCTTCCCATTTCTTATAGCACAATAGTATTCCATTACAATCATATACCATAGCTTGTTCAGCCATTCCCCAATTGAGGGGCATCCCCTATATTTTCAGTTTTTTGCAATCACAAAGAGAGCTGAAATAAATATTTTTGCACATATGGGACCTTTTCCCCACTTCTGTGAGCTCTTTGGGATATAACCCCAACAGTGGTATTGCTGGGTCAAAGAGTATGCAATTATTTATAGCCCTTTGGGCATAGTTCCAGATTGCTCTCCAGAATGGTTGTATCAGTTCACAGCTCCACCACCAATGCATTAGTGTTCCAATTTTTCCACATCCTCTCCAGCATTTGTCATTTTCCTGTTTTGTCATCTTAGCCAATCTGACTGGTGAGATGTGATACCTCAAAGTTGTTTTGATTTGCATTTCTCGAATTAATAATGATTTAGACCCTCTGTTTATTAATGCTAAACAAGCCATGAAACAGATAAATATGTTTGCCAAAAGTGTTTGCCACTGGCATGGAGTATTTCCATAGTGTACAAATAGAAGACTTATAGATAGTAAGGTCCTCCGAATGCTCCTGCTTGTGAATGATATTGAGTAAATTGCATCCAGACCAGAAAGCATGGCTTAGCCTCCTAAATTCAATGGAGAGTCACACAAAGAACTCAAGCCTAACTATCCAGCCAAGAAAAACCAAGTGGATAAAGAATGCCCATGGTCCATATTTGGTCAGTCATTTCCAGTTGTGTCCAACTCTTTGTGGGGTTTGCTTGACAGACAGTGGGAATGGTTTATCATTTCCTTCTCCAGCTCATTTTACTGATGAGGAAACTGAGGCAAACAGGGTTAAGTGACTTACCGAGGGTCACACAGCTGGTTAGTGTTTGAGGAGCTAGCAGCAATAAAATGCTACAGTCTCAGAAGAATTAAAGCCGTGTGTCAATCAAAGGACACTGGAGACACACTTGGTGCAAGTGAATTGGCTGAAACAAACTGCCCATAAAAGAATTGGGCAAGACGGGCAGTGTAAAAAATTTCCCCAAATTGATGTATGCCTAGGGCAAGGAAGGGAGCTAGTCATAAAGCAAAAGCAAGGAATAAGCAATGGCTATAGACTGTTCTGCTGGTAGCCATTCAATGTCATAAGAACTAGAGGAAGGTCGCCCAGCAGATGGAAGAAAAGACTTTCTAGAGTTGCATAGGATGAAAAGATGAGAATGGGCTGCAAAATGCTTCACTGGAGGGAATATTCCCAGCTATGAGTCCATGGACCCACCCAGGTATTCATCATTCCATCTACATCTGGAGCTAATAGCCTCATAAGGTGAGCCTGGGATCTGTTGGTTAAGCATTCACCTTATCCTGCTCAGTCTCAGGCACACCAGGCTACCTCCAGGCCATAAGGAGTCACCCATCATTCCAACTCTAGCTCAGAGAACAGTAAACAAACCAACCCTACCATTCAACACTCATTCTGACTTCCTGTCCCAAACTCTCCTCCCTGGCTACCATTCCCCTCCATGCTGCCTTCCCCTACTGGAATGGAAGCCATGAGGGCAGGAACTGCCTTCTTTGCTTGTATTTCTGTCCTCAGAGCTTAGCACACTTTGTTAGCACAAAGTAATCACTTAATAAATGCATTTTCATTCATTAATTTACTCAAGTATGTGCAAGGCCACATGTTTAGTGCTGGTGTTTCCAATCTAGGACTCTGGAGGAGAAAAACCCTCAGCCTCATAGTGTGACAGGGGACAACAGACAAACACCACTCAAAGACTCACAAAAGCTCTGAGCTGGAAAAGATTGTCTCATCCCTCACAAACAGAACCACACCCCCAGCAGGTGGTCTCGTGGCCTTCGCTTGAAGACCTCCAATGAAGACAACCCTCCCGAGGGGCGCAGCCCATTCCACTTTGTATCTCTGGCTCTTAGCACAGTGCCCAGCATACAGTAAGCACTTAATAAATGCTTGCTGCCTATGGGATGATGGCTCTACTTGTTAGGAAGTTCTCCTCTTATCAAGTATAAATTCATCTTTTTCCCAACTTCTACCCTTTGCTCCTCCTGCTGACACTGGAAAAACCATGTCACTATTCTGGGTTTCAATTTCCTCATCTATCAAATGAAAGGGTTGGTTTATGTGACCCGAGCTGGCCGAGCATAGAACCAAACGAGCTCTTCTTCCTGGACCCCTGGGCACAGTCGCAGAATTCAGATGCTATCTCTTCTGTTCCTGTAGTTTGCTTCCAAGAAGGAATCCATGTCAAAAGGAGCGTCAGACTTCCTTGTGGGGCAGCTGCCATTGGCACCACACCAGGTGTCACTGGCCCAGACACATCACTCAGCCAGGTTTCTTGGACCTTCTTAATCATTCTGTCCAAAGAATACAATTAGTTTTCTTTCATTCTTGCCCAATAAAAGCACTTGTGTCTTTCTTTCTCTCTGTTTCACACAGCTTATAATGCTTTAAGATTTACATAGGGGAGGCTCGGTAGCACAGTGAATAGAGCACCGGCCCTGGAGTCAGGAGGACCTAAGTTCAAATCCGGCCTCAGACACCACTTAACACTTAGTAGCCGTGTGACCTTGGGCAAGTCACTTAACCCCAATTGCCCTGCCTTCCCCCCCCAAAAAAAGCAAAAAACAAAAACAACAACAACAAAAGATCTACATAGTAATATTTTTTAGCACAAATAAACAAAGTGGGTAACGAGTAATATTTTCCCCTTTATAGATGAAGAGTCTCAGGATCAGATGTGAATTGTTTTGTGAGGGCCAGCTAAGAGAGCACAACCATGACAAGGCCAAGATCTCAGGAAACTAGAATCGACCCAAAGGTCACCTAGGCCCACCCCCTCATTTGATGGATGAGGAAACTAAGGCTCAGGGGAATGAAGTGGGCTGCCCAAAGTTCACATAGGTAAGCTTCAGAGGCAGAAAGTGAATCCCAGTTCTCTAATTCCAGAGCCATAATCTTTCCATTATCCTAAGTGCTCCTCCTCAAACCCAGACTGCAGAGTCTTTATCTAATCTTCTTCCCATTACTTTGCAATGGATTTAATTCAATTGCTGGACTTCCAGATTATATTCATTTCAGGATGCTTGGTTTTCATTAGCTATCTGAAAATCACTACACTAATAAAGGTCTTTCCCAACCTCAAATACAGAAAGAAATTCCTTTTTAAAATTCCTGTCGATTTCTCAATGAATACAGTTGCCTGGGCGTAGGATCTGTGTTTTTATTAGGCTGGGCAGACTTAGAATAGCCGTGGTCCCTTAGCATTCCCACTACCACCTAACAGGACAAAGCCCAGGCATGAAATTCTCCTCCACCCAGACCAGCCATCAAATCAATACCTGAACAAACAATCTTGGGTGACTGGAGCTAGTTCAGAAAACAAGTTTTATCTCAGGAGCACCTCCAGTGATAAGCAAAGCCTGGGGAATCTGCCCCACTATAGCCCAGGAGGCATATCAAAGGAGAACCTTTACCCAGAGACTCAAGGTGGGGAAACACCTCATTTCCTGGGGTTTTACAACCTTCTCAAATGTGCTAGACCCCATTATCACAGAGATTTCTAGTTTACAAGCAGAGAAGATAAAGGACAAGTTCATTGTGTGCCCTCAGGGAGAAGGACTCAAACTCAAACACCTGGATTGAAAGGAGCTGGTGGGGAACCTGTGGTTTTCTGGGTCCTTAAGTGTGGTCTTTGGACTGAATCCAAATTTTACAGAAGAAATTTTGACTGAATCATTCAAAAGGCTGCACTTAAGGACCTAAAAATGTGTTCTGTAAAATTTGGATTCAATCAAAGGCTGCACCTGGTACAGAATGGGAAGAAAGAGTTAGCAATTAGCCAAGAAGAAAATGAGATGAGGGCTAGAGAGGTAGAATGCTAAGGAACAGAAGCAGATACAGTCCTGGAGTCTCCGTTTGGTGCTAAAAGAGCCTCTTTAAGGTGCCACAGAAATATCAGTTATAAGAGATTGCTGTAGTTGTAGTGTCTGTCCTTCATTCTCAAAGAGGACCGAGGACATCAGGAGGAGGATGTCTTAACTTGTAAGTGAATTGGATTTGAGTGAGGCTGATGACTCCATAGCTCACCCTCACTTAAATCCAATTCATGGACTCCTCCAGAGTCATTAGAATCCAGTGGCAAGATACAGGATACAGTGGGAGACTTTGGCCTTTTTAAGCTAAGGTCTTTCCCAGGTCTCAGTTTGTCTGAGGCAACGCCCATTCATCAGTTAAAAGCTAGGTAAAAACTGAGGTAAAAGATGGCCTGGTTTGCTTTCACAAAAGAATCAGTCAGAGAGGGGAAGACCCGAAGAGTTTTTGACCAGAACAGAAACAACTGCTATTTACACTCACTCTGAGCAATCAAAACCCAAACAATGAGCAAATGAGGCTGTATAGGCCCCAGTTTTGAGAAGGCTTTTATTCAAGGAAGGAAGAATAGTGATAATGATGCAAAAAAAAGAAAAGAAAAAAGGAGAGAAGTATCAATGAAATACTTTTAAAATACAGGAGAGAGAGGAGAAAGAAGTTTAGAAAGCGGCACAAATAAGCTGCGTGATAGTATCATGTTAAATTTAAAGTGTTCTTTTCAAAAGCAAGCTGTACATAATTTGTAGTTTCAAATCGATCTGTGACCTCATCAATTCAGGAGATACCTCCAGCAGACTGAAACCTTTTCACAGTTTCATACACAATCCTCTTTTGGGGTGGCTAGGTGGCTCAGTGAATAGTACACTGGCCCTGGAGTCATGAGGACCTGAGTTCAAATCCAGCCTCAGACACTTAGCACTTACTAGCTGTGTGACCTTGGGCAAGTCACTTGACCCCAATTGCCTTGCCTTTCCCCCTCCAAAAAGCAAAACAAACAATCCTCTTTTTTTCTGTTCTTTGTATATGGAAACATGTTTGTTGATATTGGTTCAGATCATAATTTTTAAAAATATAAGTGGCACTGAAAGTCTTGGAGCTCTGGATCTCATGGAGCAGCTCTTTATTTCAATACCTATACCCCCCCAATGCTCCAAGATCATCACAAAATAATACTAATAAATAATAACAGTAATAGTGATGGGGTACGGGCTCTGGGAACCCCCTTGAACTCCGATGGAATCTTCCTCCTGGAGGAGGCATCTGCCTGAGGCCACAAGCCTTGCATTACCCTAGGCCCAAATCTCTGGTATTCCCAACCCAGCCCAGCCCTCTAGGGTCCAGCTACTCCCCACCCTGGATCCTATAGAATACCTTTGCCCAACTCTGTCACCTTTAAACTGGCCTAGCCCTCCACAGGCGGCCTTCAGCTATTCCCTACCCTTAATCCCATTACTGGAGTCCGACCTCAGCTCCATCAAAGATCCTCCTTGGACTCCTCCTCTAGACCTTCCCCAAATCCTCCCACAGTCTCTGGGTATTTAAGTTCCATCTTCCCTCCAAGAGTCTGCGGAGAATTCAATGTAGCCCAGACTCTCGGTGGCAGATTATTCTGGCGGCTTGTTTCCAATACAAGCATCACAGATACTCAGGCTCCTTCAGAGTGTACCCATTATGGTGAATGTTTAATAAACTTTGCTTTACTTTGGCTGAGAGAACACTTGAGCCGAATTCATTCGGCAGGACCCGCCTATTGGTATTTGGGGGTCTAAATCTCAGCATGTGGTTCCCTGAAGCTCAAAAGTAGCCCCTCCCACGTGACAGGCACTATGCAAGGCGCTTTACAGTTATCGTCTCATTTGATCCTCACAACAACTCTGGGAGGGAGGGGCTGCTATTAACCACATTTTACTATCCCCCAGATGAGGAAATTGAGGCAAACAGAGGCTAAGTGACTTGTCCAGGGTCAGACAGCTAGGAAGTGTCTAAGGCTGGATTTGAACTCAGATCTTCCTGACACCGTGCCTGGCATTCTATCCTCACAAGAGAAAGCCCAGGGCAGGGCACAGAAAAGAGTTGATTTTTCTTGTGGCTATGCCTTTCTTGGGGATATTGAACAGAAATGGCTCCACACTCGTGCTTATCAGGAGGTAGAGGCTGATATTGCAAAAAACCAGAAATGTCATAAGACAAAAGATAAGAACCGACTAACCAGAGCAAAATGGGCAAAAATGTCTATAGCATGTTCTGTTCTCTAAGCCATAGCAGTAAAAAAAGATGGAAACTCCCTGAAGGCAAGGACTGTCTCAGTTTTGATCTCTACCCAGAAATGCTGACTGAATTAAGAGACCTCACAGTCCTCCCAAAGACCCCTTCTCAATGCCTCTCCCCTTCAGTAGTGAGACATTTCCCTCCCCACTGCATAGGTCTAAGACATCCATCATTTCAAAGAATACAAGCTGACTTTGCCCAGTCCCTGCTGGGTCTCCCCTTCTAGGCAGTTCTCTTACTGAGCTGCTTCAGCCAGAGCTGCTCTGACCAAGGGAAAGGAAGGAATCCCTAAAGCCATCCTACTCAGCTTCCCTCATCAGCCCACACATGTGTTGGATTTACCCTTAAAACTCTTCCCTACTGCCAGTAACTGGCAGGACCAAGAACAGGCCCAGTTCCAGCCAAATGATGGCAGAGAAGGAAGACTTCTTACATAAACACTTGTGAGCTCAGGGAGGGAAAGCTAACCCCGTCACCGCAGAACAGGAATAAAACACCCTCTCTCTGTGCTTCAGAATAAGAAGTCTAATGAAAAAACTACAGAAACATTTACCAACAGAGGGTCTGAAAAGGAGAATGACTGCGTACCAGCTCACGTTCCTCAGCTTTCAAAATACTTTCCCTCTGCTAACTCTAAAGCAAAAGGATCATCACTGCCACCCCCACTTCACAGATGAGAACACTGAGGCCTAAGAGAAATGACATGACTTGCTGGGAGCCAGACTTGAACCCAAATCTTCTCTACCAGTCTGACTGCCTACCTCTGAAAAGAATTCATCCATGAAGGCCGTGTTGTCAATGGCAATCTCCACCTCATCATCGGCATCATCTTCTGTTAACTGCTTCTACAAGAGAGAAGGTACAGAATGAGAAACCAAGGGCCCATTGGTCCAGCTCCAAGTAGGAATGTGCTCTACACCACGACTACCAATTATCTATCTGAAGACACAAATGCCCCCATGTTCAGAGACAGAGGAAGGCAGAGGAAGCAAGACTGCAGGAAGTCCCAATATTTACAGGCAAAGAAAGGAAATTCTCCCTACAACCTTGAAGATTTCAGTTCTGCTAATCCCATCCACTTCCTATGTAAAGAGTCACAAAGAATGAACCTACCCCCAAGAAGTATTTCAAAGCCACCTTATATGTATTCTGTATATGCTTATGAATGTGTTCTCTTTCCTCTGTAAGAATTTAAGCTCCTAGAAAAAAAGGACCACTTTCCTCTTTGTATCTGTGTCCCCAGCACATAGTTTGATGTGGACTTCTTGGACTTAAGCAATTGGTCATATGTTCCTATAGACTCTGTCGGGGAATGAAATTACCTTGCACTACTACATGTGTGCATGCGCATGCACACACACACACACACACCCCAAAATCACAGAATTAGAAGGAATCATATGACTCAACCCATTCCTCAACAGGTATCACTTCCATACCAACTATAACAAGAGTTCATTCATCTTCTCATTGAAAAGAATCTCCACTGATGGGGAACCTGCCACCTTCCAAGGAAACCCTTGGTAGACTTGGGAGTTAGAAGGTTGAGGTTCAAATCTTGGCTCTGCTACTTACTTCCTGTGTACCCTTGGCGAGCCACTAAACATTTCTATAATTTAACATCCTCAACTCTAAAATGGCAATGGGGGAGGCCAGGATTAAACGGTCTCTGAGTACTCTCCCAGCTCTAGATCCTAGGATCCCATATTGAACTCAAATCTGCCTCTCTGTGACTTCTATGCATTACACCTAGTTCTATCTTCTGGCGCCAAACTCTTCCATATGAAAACCTTTCAGATACTTAAAGCCAGCTATCATGGCTCCCGAGTCTACTCTCCTCCATACAAGTTGACTTCAAGGAGACAGACTACTTTCCTATTTCTGCCCTGAGCCCGACAATTTACAAGCCCAAGGTCTCCTAGACTGAAGGAGTACTGTTCCAATGAACAAAGAATGTGCTACTATTCCTCCCACTCCATGGTGGAGGTTAAGACCATCTATAAAACCCAGAAAATTCCCTTGGGGCAGCTTCTTCAATCCCTCAATCAGGGACCATCAGGAAATCAAGGCCTAACTTGGCCATCTAGTACCAGATATGGCTTAAACCTGACCACTTCCCACAGATGAAGATTTGGTGGGCCTGGGTAGGCCCAAAGACATAGGATTCATGAAAAAAAAGTTCCTTATGAAAGTAGCATCATCAAATTGCCAGCTTCATTCTCCACTGGCTGGACGTCACACTGGGGAAATGACTTTCTCCGAGTCTCAGGTTCATAATCTACAAAATAGAGATGATAATATCTATACTTCTTAACTCACAGGATGGTGTAAGAAAATACTTTGTAAACCTAACCGCCCAATAGAAATGGGAGGAGTCATTCCAGAAATTCTCTTCTGAGCTGGTCCTGGAGTCAGGAAACCTGAGTTCAAGTCTAGCCTCAGACACTTACAGCTGTGTGATCCTGGTTAAGTCACTTAACCACTCCCTAACTCAGTTTCTACATCTATAAAATGGGGATGATAACAGCACATGATGAGACACTACTTGAAAAGCATTTAGCAAAATGCCCTGCACATAGTAGGAGCTGGATAAATGCCTGCTCCTTTCTTTTCCCCCTAAGAGAGAGAGAGAGAGAGATTCAGCATTGGCTCAAAAAATGACAGAAACCTTCATTTCCAAGGGAGGGAGGGATTTCTGTCCCTCTTCATGCAGAAAAGGAGGCAAGCCAGCTTCATAAGAATTTGCTAAAAATATACATATAGATATAATATATATATATCTATATCTATATCTATATATATATCAAATACACACACACACACACACCAATCAATCAACATTTACTGTTATTGTTCAGTCATTTCAGCCATGTCTGACTCTTTGTGACCACCTTTGGGGTTTTCTTTTTTAAAAGCTTTAGGGGAGGGAGGATCCTCAATTTTTAAGAATATAAAGGCCTAATATTTTCATTGTGTAAATGAGCCGACTCTAGAAAAAAGAAAAATGACTTGCCCAAGGTCACACAAATAGGAGGAGGCCGACCAAGTCAGAACTCGAGTCCTCTGACTCCAGATGCCCCTTCTGTCCACTGACTTAGAACCTTCGAAGCTGTGTTCTGAGACAGTAAGTCCACATTTCCCCCATTCGGCTCTGGTGCACTCTGACTGTAGGGCAAAAAGGCCAGGAGCAAGGGTCAAAGCCCAACTGGGATGACCCAGGAGAGATTCAGGCATTACTCCTTTCCAGCGGCAGCAAAGGAGACTTAACCACAGGTGGAAGCCCTGGCTTAGGGACCTGCCCTGCCTGCTGTCTCCGAATGCGAACATGTGCCAGCTTCTCCCTGACATCCTAAGCCCCTCCAGAGTAGGAGTTCTATAGTTTTCCATCTCTTTGTAAACCCTTGTACCTAGTACAGTGCCTACACTCAGGTCATGGGCACTGGATGGATGTTTCCAAAAAATTCATTAGGTGCCTACTCTGTACTGGGAACTGTGATAGGTGCTCAAGTGCCCAGACAAAAACAGAAACTTACATTCTACAAGGGAGATAACTAAGCACTAAGAGAGTCCCTGACCTCAAGGATCTCACAGTCAGACAGGCCAGCCAGATACAGCACAAGAACCTAGAACACAGAGTCGGCAATTTAAATCCCAGCTCTGAAACTTCTTTGCCACAAGACTCTTCGCTTTTCTGGGACTCGGTTTCCTCATCTATATAATCAAAATAATTACACTCTCAAAATGTAAGTCATCTTTACTATGGAAGTTTGGTCAGCCAGTTCTGGAGGGTCTGACCCCTGGGAGTCATAGGACAGGAAAAGGGAAAGGGCTTTTGGAGAAAGTTGGGCCACAGTCTCCAAAGGAAGCCAGTCAAATGACCTGGCTGAGTCATCTGTGAGCAAAGCAAGATTGGAGAAGGCCTCCCCCTCGTCCTTTCCCCTAGGCCCCCACAAGGCCAGAGATGAGGCTTAGGGGAGCAGCCAGAACCTCAGGGGTAAACAGAAGGATCACAGATTTTGATTTAAAAGAGACCTTACTGGTCCTGTAATCCAATTCACTCATTTTATAGTAAAGACTGAAACTCAAAGAACTTGGAGGACTTACCCAAGTTAGATAGAAAGATAGAAAGCAGTGGACCCAGGATTTGAATGTAGCTCCTTTGACTCCAGAGCCAGGATTTTCCCATTATATTGTGCTCCTACCTCTTTCCCCTTCTTCCTTCACATCAAGCAAAGTTTCTTTTGAATTCAAAAAAGCACCAATTCACATTTCTATAGCATTTCAAATTCTGGAAAAAATTTTCCTCAAAATTATCCTACAAGGTAGGTGGCACATGTATTAATGATTAGTATGCTGGACTGGGGAATCAGGAAGATTCCAACATTGCTTCAGGCTGTGTGATCCTAAACAAGTCACTTACCCTCTCTGAGCCTAAATTTTCTTTATCTGTAAAACAGAGAGAATAAGTCCACCTACCTACCCTTATGGCTTCAATAGGAGAATCCAGTGAGAAAGTAATTTATACAAAGCACGTTGGCAAGGCACAAAGTGAGAGCTATTGTTATGTTAATATCTCCATTTTATTAATGGGGAAACTGAGGCTTACAGAGATGGAAGGTACTGCTAGTAAGAAGCAGATTCAGGCTTCTGGCCAGTTCTCTTTCCCCTCATTAATTCTCACCTTTCCCCCCAAGGTCAAAACATCCCTACTTCTTCCGGAATTAATTATTACCCTAGACTAGAGAAGAGAGGGTACAGTGTGGGCAGAAATGCAGGCATGTAAGGCTAAAAGATGCAGGTCCCTGCTAGGATTCTCAAGAAGCCTGACCCCGCCCAAGCACCCACTCCTTCCAGAAAACGGTCCTAGCCCCCCCAGCTGTTGGCTGACTCCATTTACTTACACACACACACTCACACACACACTCACACACACACACACACACACACACACTCACACACACACACACACACACACACACACACACACACGGTATTTAGAGTTTATCTGTTTTATATTTATCTGTCTGTGAACGTCTCCCAATACCCCAGGAGGAGACATAATTTCCTAGGAAGTAAAAACTGTCTTCCTTTGGTATGCTTCGTGCCCAGTACAAGGTCTGGTAATTCATTAACACCCACTGATTGATGGGCTTTTCACTACTTAACAAAGGCAATAGAAGTTTCCTGAAGAACTAAATCATAAGGGCGGCTAGGTGGTGCAGTGAATAGAGCACCAGCGCTGGAGTCAGGAGGACATGAGTTCAAACTTGGCCTCAGACACTTGACACACTTACTACCTGTGTGGCCTTGGGCAAGTCACTTAACCCCAATTGTCCTCCAAAAAGCAAAAACATAAAACAAAAAAAAAGAACTAAATCATAAACTTATTAATAATAAAAGTAGCTAGTATTTTTATACAGCCTACTGTGCACCAGGCACTATGGTAAGAACTTTACAAATATTTTTTATTTGAACTTTACAACAATCCTGGGAAGTAGGTGCTGTTATTATCTCCATTTTACTGGTGAGGAGATTGAGGGAAAGAGGTTAAATGACTTAACCAAGGTCACACAGCTAGTAAGTCTCTGCAGCCAAATTTGAACTCAGATCTTCCTGGCTCCAGGTTACTCCTCTCCACCCACTGTACTGCCCAGCTGCCTAGAGCTTAAAGGGACCAAGGCCATCAAGTCAAACCCTCTCATTTCACGGATAAGGAAACTGAGGCACAGCAGTGGCTTGCCCAGGGTGTCTGAGGTAGGATTCAAACCCAGTTCTTCCTGATTCCAGGTCAATCGACCAATAATCACCAAGTGTTCATTAAAGCTCCCTCTATGTACCAGGTGATGGAGACAAAAGCGGGAAGAAGCGTTCTCTGTTCCCCAGATGCTGACCACGCTGGGCTTCATGGACCACTGACTGAAGGCCCAAAGGTTAACAGAGGGGACAGGCTGCACTTGATTGAGAGGGCCGGCCTGCCGTTTGGTCCTGGGCCTCACATGGCAGGGGAGTGAAGGCACACAGACGTGAGGGCAAGCAGATGAAACCCTTCTGCAGTTTTCTCAACCTTATTTAAAAGGGCCAAAGACTCCCTGGGGAGAACAGCCTCGCCTTCCTAACCTTGAGATCCCCAATTTTCTCCCCCAAGGACCTGACTAAAAGGGACAACGGCACCTGATGTTTCTTATCCCTGATGCCCACTCTCCCATTCTCTGTTGTGGACTCATAGGATGTCAGAGTTAGGAGAAGCCTTAGAACAGGGAATGGCAGAGCTGAGAAGGGGGCTTAGAACACAGAATGTCAGAGCTGGGAAAGGCCATAGAATAAGGAATGTCAGAGATAAGAGGGAGTTTAGAACAAGAATGTCGGAGCTGGGAGAGGCCTTAGAACAAGGCATGTCAAGGGCAGAAGGGTCTGAATAGTCAGCAGTTACTCCAAAGCCTACTTTCACAGATAAGGAACCTCAGACCCTGGGAGGGGAAATGAAGCCTTTCCTGGTTCTCTCCAAATCCTCACATCCCCTCCCCCAATCTGCCAGGCACAGATTCTCATAAATCAGCGTTCTCAACCTGTGGGTTATGTTCAAGTTAAATACATCCTGCATATCAGATATTTACATTATTATTCATAACAGTAGCAAAATTACAGTGATGAAGTAACAATGAAAATAATTTTACGGTTGGGGATCAGCATGAGGAACTGTATCAAAGGGTCGCAGCATTAGGAAGGTTGAGAACCACTGCTATAAATGATTCTGTCTGTCCATGACAGAAGGCTGTACAGTGGAGACTAAGAGATGGTTTGCCAGCAGAGATTGTTTCTCTTCCATTTCTGTCTCTCCAGCCCTGTAACAACACAGGGACACAGCAGGAGCTTAATACATGTTTGCTGATTGACGGCCTGACAGGGATTTCTGGGAGACACAGCTCATCTGCAAGCATTGTGAAGAAGGGCCACGTTGCCTGTCCCTCCAGCTTCCTCTCCCTGCACTGTAAGAGCTACCCTCTCCCTCGTTGCTCTGTCCCCAGGCCAAAAGGTCAGAGGAGACTCCTCTGCTTCCCTTTTCTGCCACCTATACTGGATCCACCCTCCTGAGGAAACCCAGCCCAAAGGAAGACTTCCCCTTTCAGGGGCTCTGAGTCCTCCCCAAACACCCACCAATGACAAATCAAGGGGACAGGGGGTCATCATCAGATCCCAAGGACATTCAGTCCAGAGGTCAGAAGCACTGAATCTTGAATAGAGCCCCCAGAATCAGATGCCAACCAGCTGCAGGGCCTTGGGTCTCTTCAGTTCCCCGGGCCTCAGTTTCCCCATCTGTGAAATAAGAGGATCACTAAGGCCCCCTCCTGATCCATCTCTGCCACTTCCACTTCCAATGTTTCCACCACTGTGATTTTCCATTATCCTCATCATATTTTCCCTACTTATGAGGCTGCTCAGCATAGTGGATAGAGAGCTGACCTTGAAGCAAGAAAAAGCTAGGTTCAAATCCTGCCACTGGCATATATCAGGTGACCCAGGAAATTTCCTCACTTAAACTCTGCACAAGATGTCCTGTGTAACTACACATGTACAGCCTGTATTGAACTGCTTGTCTTTCCAGTGGGGGTGGGTGACGAGGAAGGAAGGGAAAGAATCTAGAATTTAAAGTTCTATAATCAAATGATATATATATTATTATTATTATCAATCACATGCAACTGGGAATTAAGATATACAGGCACTGGGGTAGGGAGATCCATCCTACCCTA
>JAQQSV010007777.1:0-13935 GCA_028646515.1 Pseudochirops corinnae
AGGAAGGAAGGAAGGAAGGAAGGAAGGGAGGGAGGAAGGAAGGAAGGAAGGAAGGAAGGGAGGAAGGAAGGGAGGGAGGAAGGAAGGGAGGGAGGAAGGAAGGGAGGAAGGAAGGGAGGGAGGAAGGAAATTTTCTGCCTTTATACAAGGGGACCTCAATACTCTCAGTAATTCTCCCTTAAACTCCCCAATTTCTCATTTCTTCAACTTCCTCAAGTCCCATGGCCACTTCAGCTACATATGGGAATGGTCATACATTGAATCTCACCATTATCCACAAGGGTTCTATTTCCTTAATTAGAAACTCTGACATTCATTCCTCTCTATGATCGAAATCTCCTCTCATTCCATCTCTCCCTATGGGCCCTAAGTCTATTTTTTAAAGACAATTGGAGTTAAGTGACTTGCTTAGGGTCACACAGCTAATAAGTGTCTGAGGCTAGATTTCAACTCAGGTCCTCCTGATTCCAGAGCCAGTGTTCCATCCACTGTGCCACCTAACTGCTCATCTCCTAACTCTATTCTTTACCCTCATTGCAACTTCCAGTCCCTCCAACCCTCAGTACTTTCTCAGATCATTAACCCTGCTCTGACTTCACTTGTCTCCCTTTCCAGTCTAAACCCTATAGTTTGCCATTTCAACTATGTATTATCTTCTGTTCTGGAATCCCTTGCTCTTTGTCTTAACCCCACTCATCTCCTGTCAAATGACATGAACTCCCTCTCCTCCCATTCTCTTCATCTCAAAACCCCTTGACATAATCCCACCTTTACGCTTGTCTCCTTTCCCTTAGTCTCTGAATATGATCCTTCTGCTCACCAAGTCTAGCTCTTTGACATAAGCCCTTGGTTCCCTCCCCTCCTGTCTTCTCCTGCAGATTGCAACCTCAGTTATCCCCTGGTTCTCAAATCTTCAGCCTCTCTCTAACTAGTGGTTCCTTTCATTGCTTTCAAACATACCCATGTAGCCCCATTCTTAAAAAAAAAAAAGCCTTCACTGGACTCTATGATTGCCTCAGGCTGCCCGTTCTGTATCTCTCCTTTCTCAGCCAAACTCCTTGAAAAAAAGTTGTCTACACTTGCTGCTTCCCCTTTCTCTTCTCTCACTTCTTCCTGTGATCTGTGATCTGGCTTCTGACTTCATTATTCAACTGAAAGTCTTCTGCAAGGTCACCAATGAACTCTAAGTTGCTAAGTCTGATGGTCTTTCCTCAGTTCTCCTGGTTCCTGACCTTGATGCAGCCTTTCACATCGTTGGTCATAATTTCTTCCTGAGCTCTTTTCCCTTGGAGTTTTTGTGAAATTCCTTTCTTTTGGTGCTTCTTCTCTTACCTGTTGGACCAATCATTTTCAGTCTCCATTGCTTCACCATCATCCATTTGACACCCCCTCCAACTGTAGGTATTCCCCAAGGCTCTGTCTTTGGTTCCCTTCTCCTCTTTCTTTATAGATTTCTCAGTAAACTCCATGGGTTTATTTAGAATAACTTTGTAGATAACTCACAGATCTACATATCTAACCCTAGTATCTCCCCTAGGTTCAGTCACACATCACCAGCTGCCTATTAGATATTTCAAACTAGGTCTCCCAGGTGCTCGTCATCTCAGACTCAACATGTCTAAAACCAAACTAGTCCCCTCTTTTGAACATCCCTATTTCTATAGAAGGGACCATCATCCTTCCAGTCTTCCAGGCTCAACATTATCTTGGACCCTTCCTCTCCCTTAACCCACATGTCCAGTCAGTTGCCAAATCTCGACATTTCCATCTCCACAATATTTCTTGCTTCTGACTCCTCTCTACTCACACAGCTGCCCCCCCTCCTTTTGGGGTTTCCTTCCCTCTTGCCTAGATTTTGAGCTAGCAGGGACCTTAGAGGCCATTAAGTCTGAGCCCCTCATTTTTCTGATGAAGAAACTGCAACACAGAAAAGTTAGGTGACTAATATCTGAGGCAAACTGGGAACCCGGGTCTTTCTGACTCCAGGTAGAGTGATCTATCCACTATGTCACAGTCTCCTTCCCTCAAATCTCTCCCTGCTTCAGTCCATCCTATGCACTACTGCCAAAGTCAGTTTCCTTAATCATAGATCTGACCATGTGACTCCTGTATGCAACCATCTCTGGTGTCTACAATCAAATAGAAACTCCTCTGTTTAGCTTTTAAAGCCCTACACAGCCTGGCCCCAACTTACCTTCCCAGGATCGTTAGGATATCACTCCTCCTCCCACATTCTGTGATTGGGCCAAATTGGCTTCACCATTCCTCGTCCACACCACCCCATCTCCTGTCTCCATGGCCTTGACCACTGGCTGTCCTGAGTCCTGAAAGGTATCTCCTCCTTTCCTCCTCCTCACCGAGTCTCTCTTCCCCTTTAAGATGCAGCTCAGACACCATTTTCTGCTGATCTACTCAACTGCTCTGGCCCTCTCTCCCAAACTGTGTTTATCTCCTGTGTGTGTGTGTGTGTGTGTGTGTGTGTGCATGTGTGTACAAACATATATAAATGTATGTATACATACACATGTATATTTCTATTTCTCGATATGTGTATATATGTATTTATTCGTTTTAGATTTGAGATCTATCCATATATGCATAAATATGTGTCTATGTCCATGTTTGTACACACACACACACAAATCTCCTTGCTGTCTCCCCTGTTAAAGTATCAGCTTCTTTCTCTAGGAGGTGTTTCATTCTTGATCCTTTTATCCTCAGGGCCTGGCAAGCAGGAGGGTAAGCATAATGAATGTTTGTTCATAGATTCATTCTCCTCAGTGCCTCAGTTTCCCCCTCTATTCATTGAGAATTGAGCTAGACACTTGCCCACCAAGGTCCCATCCAGCTCATGAATGCTGTGGTTCTTTGATTATGGCCCAAGCCCCTTGTTTTACAGAAGAGGAAACAAGTGAGTGTGGAAATGCCCCCAATCACTCAGTCCCAGCTCTTCTGACTCCGTGCTCAAGGCTCCATCCACCACATTGTACTTCCTCCCCGTCATCATGTTCCTGCTCCCTCACAGATCACATTGCACCAAGAAGCTACGTGGCCATGTAGGCACATTGTCGTAGGAGCATGGAACGTCATGGTCGAAGGTATCTTGGAGACAACCTAGTCTAGATTCCTCCTTTTTCAATGCCTTGCTCAGGAAGGCTCAGGGATTGGCACCTACCTCCTCCTCCCAATTCAGGGTCCTTTCCTATATACTGCTGCCTTCCCCAAACATTGCACAGTCCTGTAGGTCAATAAAGACAGGGCCAGCTGAGTGAATAAGACCCCAATATTGTCCATTGCCTACTGGGCCTCGTGCTATAGAAAGCCACTGTGCATCATAGCTCACTTTCTCTTCCATCCATTCAACCCCCTCCCTGCTCCTCTCCATCTGAGTTGCATCAAATGACTAAGACTGTTAGAGATGATGGTCATTAGACCAGGCTTGTGTGAAACCTATTCCCCTCACCTGCTATCATAGGGCTCTGAGCTGGAATCTGAGATGCATTGCCTCTAACCCTCTCCAGGCCCCTGTGGAGAACTCTAGAGGCAAGGGAGGTTCCACTCATGGTCCAGTGAGTTGATGGATAGCAGTGGTCCCAGCCCTCACCTCCCTTGACAGTGTGTATAGAAGGGTATTGTGCATTAACCAGGAAGGTGGAGGGTCCAGCTGCTCAGGATCTGGCTCCAGTCTGAGTGAGGCTAGTGCTGTTGCTACTCAGGGGAACAGATCATTCAGCTCTTCTGAGCACACTTGGGCCCCCATTCCTTTTGGAAAAGAACAAATTTCTCAGGCTGACCTCTGGAGGGGACTTCCTCCAACTGGAGGAATTCTTCTTTAAACACGCTGAATTCTGGCCATTCCCCAAAGCTGCACTAAAAGACAGGGAAAGAAGGGGAACAGAGCAAGAAGAAGGGCTCTTGAATTAATAAATAAAAATGAAGCATCAAATGAGCTTCCACAGGGTAAAGGCTATGGAGGGAGCATGGAATGGCTCCCTCTGTCCTTCCAATGGCAATGGCAGACTGATGGGGGCTGCACAGTACAGCAGGAGACCTCTACCTGCTGCAGGAGAGGGACACTGGCTGCTTTCCTTCCTTCATCCCCAGATCTAGTCATTCATCCTTTGAACCTTCTAAAAGAGAAGGCTGGAGGCCCCTTGAGATACTGGAGAAAAGTTTAGTCAGTTCCCAGGCTTCTCAAAGAGTAGAAGGTAGAGGATACAGTGCAGTGTGCTTTCTGAGGACCCTGCCCAGGGTCCCCTAAGGAGCCACTCCAGCCTGGAGGGCCCATTTAGAGACCTCCCCCAATTCCCTGAATCAGGTCCTTTCAACAAAGATCTTTCTTCACAGCAATACTGGGATGGGGAGCTGAGGGTAAGAGAGGGCAGAGTCTCACCCTAGAGTACATAGCCAGAAAGGCTTAGACCTGGGACCAGAGCCCAGCTCTCCAGGCTCTTTCTCCTGCCTCACTCTCTAAGACTTGAATCAATCCTTCTACAAACATTTATTCATCACCGTGTATTAGTGACAGGGTTTAGTGCTGGTGAAAGAAAGAAAAAGCAAAACCAGTTGTTACCCTCAGAAAACTTGTGTTCTAACAGAGGCTACACAACCTATCCATACACAGATAGGGACATACAAGTTACACATAAAACAGATACAATGTAACCTAGAAGGGAAAGGCATTAGCAGCTGTGGGTACCAGAAAAGGACTCCTGCCGAAGGTGGTGCTTGAGCAAAGGCTTGAAGGAAATCCTAATTCTAAGAGTCAGAGGTGAGAAGAGAAAGCATTCCAGGCATGGAAGACAGCCTAGGCAAAGGCATAGAGGTGGGATTTGATCCAGAGGTAAAAAGAGCCATTGGAGTTTATTGTGTGTGTGTGTGTGTGTGTGTGTGTGTATGTGTGTGTGTGTGTGTGTTTGGGGTGGGGAATTAGAGTTTATTGCTTGGGAGCATGGGTTTGCATAGAGGGTTGACGTGGTCAGTCAAGTTAAAAAGCATTTACTAAGTGTTTACTATTTGAAAGGCCCTGTGCAAAGTTCTAGAAATAGAAATAAAATCTAATAAAAAGAGGGTCCCTTTCCTCAAGGTCTTAGCTTCTAATGAGGGATGACAGACATAAAAGAGAGTTGAACAGCCTGGGCAGAGTGGGGGCAGGTGGAAAGATCCAGGTAATTAGAAACTGAGCTAGCAGATAAATGAAGGTGTGAACATGGCTGGCCTGTGCCCTTCCTATAATGGCAGTTTCAGGACAAGTCACCAATAGGGATGGGAGGAGGCAGCACACTGTGAAAGACTCTTCCAGGCAAAAAGTTGTCAGCCTGAACTGGTAAAGCCTAGAGAGTCAGGAGCAGAGCCAGGAAAGGCTGAAGGAAGGAGCCTGACCTGTGATGAGAAATTCACAGGGCAGCTATGTCCAAGATGAATTAAAGCAGGTAAATTTGAGGCAGAAAGACCAACCAGTACAATAATGTAGATGAGAAGTGATGAAGCTCTGAGCTAATTTAGTGGCTGTGTGAGTGTAGAGGAGGGGATATGTGGAGATAAACATGGCACAATTGGACAACTGATTAGCTAAAGGGGGTGAGGGCCAGTGTGGAGCCCAGAACACCTGAGTGTCAAGGGAACAGACAACACAGCACCTTTCCATAAGCACACATAAGGGCCCATCCCTCTCCTAGAATCATAAATTCCTCTGGCTGACTCCTGGAGAGCATTTCTGGGAGTCAGGAAAGATGACAATGCCTACAATGGAAATGCAAAGCGTGGAAGAGCAATGGGATTGGGAGTAGAGAGAATGAGATTGGCTTCAGATGTGTTGACCTTGAGATGCTTATGTAACATTTGGATCAAAATGTCCCAATGTTTGTGGTGTGGGACTGGAGCTCAGGAGAGAGACCATGACTGGAGACACAGATCTCAGAGAAATTTGCATCAAGATGATCATCAAATTCATGGGGGCAGATGAGGTCACCAAGTGAGAAAACATAGTGAAAGAAGGGGAGAAGACTCAGGACAGAGACTGCAGTTAGGGATGTGACTGTGAGGATGACCAGCAAAAGAGGCTGAGAAGGAGCAATCAGACAGGTAGGAGGAGAACCAGGAGAGGGCAGGGTCATGGAAGTGTAGAGAGAATAGCCAGGAGAAGGGGTTAAGCCAGGTTAAGTGCTGGAGAACATTGAGAAAAGGCCAAGATTCTCCAGGAATCCACCAAGAGAACTCCGTGCTTTGGAGAAGCTGTTCAGGATGTTGTTCACCTGGACTTCCCTCCAGAGATGAAATCCCAGGCCTGATAAAAAGCAAAACTTAGGGGAAAGAGTCTATAGAGAAGAAAGACTCCAGTGAGAAGATTCTCTAATAAATGAGGAGGGCAATGAGACTCATCTTGCCCCACAGATGGCTGAGATACCGAGCTCATTTTTTAAGTCAGTCTTTAGGAAGAAAAATGACAAAAAAGGAATTTGGATAATTAGAAAGTAAATGCAGACTTGGCAAAAATTGCTCCTGATAGAAGGCAGGTAGAAGAATACTGGGAAAACGTAAATGCTCACAAATCAGCTGGTAGAGATGATATCCATCACAGAGCACTAGGCCTTGTGTGCTGAGATGGGGGTGGGGGAGTGCTGGGCACAGAACCACTTATAATCAAAACTGGAAAATTGCATGAAGGGAGGACGGCATCAGAAGGCTAGGAGTGAGACTCCAACGTGATACTACTTGGTTTCCTAAACTGAAGATCTGAGGATTGTTGATTTAAAGCTAGAAGAGTCCTGAGAGGCCATCAAATCCAAACCCCTCCCCCATTTTACAGATGGGGAAACAGAGGCTGAGAGAGGTTAAGTACCTTGCCCAGAGTCACATAGTAAGGGTCTGAGTTGGGATCTGAACTCAGGTCTTTCTAACTCTAGACCCAGTGCTCTATCCTCTAGCTTCCTTGGGAGCAGCTGGAGGGGAGGGGCCAAGTAGAACAAGATTTAAGGCATAAGCTTCATGTTTTTCTGACCAAGAATAGCACTGGGAGCAATGGGGGTCTTTATGTGTTCATGGGTGTTACGTACATGTGTGTGAATGTGATATGTGTACATGCATGGTACCTGTATATGTGCATGTGTGGGTTGGTATTGCAATGTATGGGTACATGTATGGGGGGGGGTGTGGGTGTGTGTGAAAACCAAACCACACAAAACAATGTTGATAATATCGATGATGAAATTGGTGACAATGACCAGCGTTCCCGTCTAGATGCCCAGATCCAGAGCAGACAGAATAGATTCAGGCACTTGCCAAGCCCTCCCACAGGCACATCAGCCATCACCTAAGGGAGAGGAGGAATCACTAGGGAGAGGTGGGCCTGGGGCAGGAACGCTTTGGGGCTCATTCCACAATGTCACTGTAGAGAAGCTAGACAGACTTGCATGTATTTGAAGGCTGCTAGAAGGTAGTCATCTTTGACACCTGTCAAGCCAGAGAAATTATGTAAGTGGACCTGAATAAGCTGGAGATCTGAGAGCCTGGCAAGAAATAGAGCTGCTATTTGAAAAAATTCAGAGGAGTTAATTTAGGAAAAACCCTGCCTGTGACCTAACTCTTCCACTGGTTAGCCAGACTTCAGTAATTTTGGGGCTCCTGGCCCAGGGCCCCCGGGCCAAAAGGGAGCTGCTATCTGAGGGTAATCACCCAGGGGGCAAATAGCAGTGAGGGCTTTAACTGGTAAATGGGAAGTAAGGCAGGCAGGGAAGGAGGCAGGAAGGCAGGCAGAGAGACAGGCAGGGAGGGAGAGAGGCAGGGAGGCAGGGAGGCAGGGAGGCAGGCAGGGAGGGAAGGAGGCAGGGAGGCAGGGAGGGAGGCAGGGAGGCAGATGGGCAGGGAGAGATGGAGGCAGGGAGGCAGGGAGGGAGGCAGGGAGGCAGGCAGGGAAGGAGACAGGGAGGGAAGGAGGCAGGGAGGCAGGGAGGGAGGCAGGGAGGCAGATGGGCAGGGAGGGATGGAGGCAGGGAGGCAGGGAGGCAGGCAGAGAGGCAGGCAGGGAGGGAGAGAGGCAGGGAGGCAGGGAGGCAGGCAGGGAAGGAGGCAGGGAGGGAAGGAGTCAGGGAGGCAGGGAGGCAGATGGGCAGGGAGGGATGGAGGCAGGGAGGCAGGGAGGGAGGCAGGGAGGCAGGCAGGGAGAGAGGGAGGCAGGGAGGCAAGCAGGGAGGCAGGTGGGCAGGGAGGCAGGGAGGGAGGCAGGCAGGCAGGGGCTTCTCATGGTAATGATTAGGATCCCACATCATCACAGTACCCTGAGTATTTTTACAAGGTTAAAGCAACAGCTTGAGTCTGTATGGGGTGTGCATTTGTTTCCTTTCCAGATTGCCAGCTAATGAGGAAAGATTAAAGGAGCTAAATCTGTTTAGCTTGGCTAAGTGAGGATGGAGGCGGTGGGGAGGGCAGGGAAGGGCCGAGGAGGGGAGGCCCCACCATGGGGTGTGATAACTGTCTGCAGATTTCAGAAAGGTGGAAACACTGGGCAGCAGGGAGAGCATTTGTCTCAGGCTGTACATAGGGGCATAGCCCTGGGTAGGGGGAGGAAATGAAAGGATGGCTTCCTGACAGTGAGAGATGAGGGCTCTGGAGCAAGTGGGCTCCCTGAGGGAGAGAGTGGAAAGCCTCTGTTTGGCCAGAGCCCAGCTCAGGCCCGAATGGAAGAGCAGGGGGTCTTGGCTTGCCCAGTCCTTCCTTACCTTGCCCAGCCCTGCCCTTAGGACTCAGACACAAACAAGTTTCCCTGGAAGGAGATTTCCCTGACCCGTCTACATCATAAAGCCCAGAACATCTTGGGGTGTTCAGAGACAGGAATGTGGCAGGGGAAAAGATGGTCCCTTGCCTATGAAAGGAAGGAACCAAACACCTACTATGTGCCAGTCACTGTGGTAAGAGCTTTACAAATACCTCATTTGATCCTCACAGCACTCCTGAGAGCTAGCTACTCTAGGCCCCATTTTACAGATGACCCTGGGACAGAGTAAACAATCTGCCCAGAGTCATACAGTATAAGGTTGGATTTGAACCCATCTTTTCCTGACTCCGGGCCCAGAGCTCTCCCCACTGCACCATCCAGCTAACTTCCACTGGCTATGGCTACTGAGCCTCCAGGTTTGTGATTTCTGGAGAGGCCACTGGTGTGGTCATTGCCAGCTGGGGTTTGACCTGGACAGGATGGGAGAGTTTTCTCATTGGCAAAGGAGACGCAAAGGCACCGTCTGTTAGGGTTCATTGACAGCCACACCCCAGCTAGGAGCTTGCTGGCCCTAGGAGGTTCTCACCGAGGGCCCCATGGGCCCATTCACCCCAAGGCTCCCTCCTCTCTTCCCTTGCTAGCAGCTACACATGGCCATTTAGACAATTCTGTCCACCACCACCTACCTCTCCTTTCTAGTCCCCACTCCCCATTCCTTCTCTGTCTCTCTATGTCTATCTGTCTGTCTGTCTGTCTGTCTCTCTCTCTTACTCTGTATCTTTCTGTGTCTCCGTCTCTTATTTCCTCTATATTTCCCTCTCTCTTGCTCTTTCTCTCTGTCTCTCTCTTGTTCTGTCTCTCTATCTCTTTCTCTGTCTCTGTGTCTCTATCTCTCATTCTCTCTCTGTCTCTCTCTTTCTCTGTCTGTCTCGCTCTCTCTGTGTCTCTCTTTCTTTCTCCTTTTCATAGTTGACAAGGGCCAAATAAAGACCCTTTTAAAAAAAAAAAAGCCATTTTGTTTCTTCTGGGCGGGCATGCTGAAGGCGAGTACGGGAAGATTATAGCCTGTGAGCCGAGGGCCTTCCTAATGGGGGGAGAAGCAGGACATGATGGCAACCTAATGGCAGTAATTGGCCCTGCCTTTGACAGGGCCCATATCACAGCTCAGGAAAAAAGAGATGTTTAAAGTAAAAATTTACACAAAATTATACGGTTTCGGGGGTGAAAACGACTGTTTGGGTTTCATCTTTTTTTCTTCCTCTTTTTCCCCCAGTGGATGCTCCCTTGGCCTTTTTCTACTGGTGTGGGTGTGGGTGGGGCATGTCCAGAGGGGGTTGGAGTGTACTTATGTCTATGTGTCATACACACACACACACACACACACACACACACACACACCCCACTACTTACCTTTCAGGCAGGCTCCATTTGACTCCCCTGCTCTATACCCTCCAGTGGCTCCCCAGTGCCTGTGGTCAAATACAAATCTCTCCATTTGGCATTTAAAACAATTTACAACCTGGCTCCTTTCTGCCTTTCCTGGGTCTTCTCCTGGCCCTGGTTCAGAGAATTATGTCTTCCTATTGTTCCATGGACATAGGCTGCCCTATGTTGAGGAAGTGCCACCTCTTCCAGAAAGTCTTCTCAGATCTCCATGGTAACTAGCAACCCTCTCCCCCCAATAATTTAAATTGATTTTGTATCTATTTGGTACAAATGCATATGTATGCAGCTAGGCAGCACCATGGACAAAGGCTGGACTTGGACACAAGAAGATCTGAGTTTAAATTCTGCGTCAGATACTTGCTAGTCACATAACCTCAGCCTCAGTTTTCCTATTTGAAAATTGGGGATATGACAGCATCTGATCATGGAGGTTTTGAGGGTCAGATGAGATATTATTTGTGAAGTGTTTTGCAAACTTCAAGTGCTATGAAAATGTCAGCTTTTATTGTTGATAATAACAGGCATGATGTATCCCCGGGTGAATGTGAGCTCCTTGTGGGCAGGGACTGCCCTGAGGGTTTGAGTAGCTTAGAGGGAAGTCTTGTTATTCTGTCATTTGTCAGTCATGTCTGACTGTTGGTGACCCCATTTAGGGTTTTCTTTTCCCTGAGTTCCTTCTCCAGCTCATTTGACAGATGAGGAAACTGAGGCAAACAGGGTGAAGTGACTTGCCCACGGTCACATAGCTAATAAGTGTCTGAGTCTAAATTTAAACTAGGGAAGAAGGGGTGCTAGGTGGTGCAGTGATAGAGCATCAGCCCTGGAGTCAGGAGGACCTGAGTTCAAATGTGGCCTTAGACGCTTAACACTTACTAGCTGTGTGACCTTGGGCAAGTCACTTAACCCCAATTGCCCTGCCTTCCCCTCTCCAAAAAAATAAATAAATAAACTAAGGAAGAAGTCCTTAGGCCTAAGGGGCCTAAGTTGAAGGCCTAGGAGGAGACCACTAGGAGACCACTCCTAGCAGGGAGATGTCTATTAGAGCAGAGTTACTGTGTACAGGAAGAAGGCAATGTGGCCTGAGAGCTGCACCTAGGACCACACACTCAGGATACCAGGTGCCACCACATCCTGGGGCAGGCTGTAACCTCCCTCAGACCCTGTTCACCCCCAGGGTCCATTTCTAGCCTGGGACTAGCCTCCTAGGGCCTGGAGGAGTTACTCTGCATGACAGTCTGAGTCCCACTAGGCACCAGACTGGGAACATGGCCAGGGGCCCTACCCTGCCAGTCTTTAGATGTCCTGAAGTGCTTGTCCAGAGCCATCCCAGGAATGTTTTCATTCCTAAAACCTTGAGCAGAAGCAGCAAAAGGGGCCCTTGGAACACAAGTTGTCAGAGCAGGAATTCAGCTTCTTCTGCCTGTCCCTAGAGAGACTAAGACAAGAGTCAGTTAACAAGCCTTTATTAAGCACCTACTCACTATGTGTCAGGTGCTATGTTAGGCCCTGAGGATACAAAGAAAGGCAAAAACAGTCCCTGCCCTCAGGGAGCTTACAGTCTAATGGATGTGAGACAATGTGTAAACAACTGGACAAACAAGACAGAAGCAGAAGAAGGGACTTCTCTGAGTGTGTGAATGTATAAGTGCAGGGCCCTTCTCCATCACAACTGAAGGCATCTGGATATTATGGAGCCATCAAGCCAGCATCCGACAGGGATAGGAAGCCTTTTTTGAGTCTTTATAAAAAAGAGCACCTGCATTGGGAGTCAGAAGGCCCGAATATGAATCCTAACTCTACCCCACTTTGGGGACCTTAAGCAGGTACCTTCCCCTGGCTAAGCCTCAGTTCCTCCATTTGTAAAATGAGAGGGAATGAGAATGGATTAGGCGATGAACTGAAAGGTCTCCCTCAGCCCCACACTCATTGAAGGGCAGGGAAGCAAGCCCAGCGCCATGCTTGGGTAGAAGAGATGGATTTCCGGCCCCTTTGGGACCTTGTTTGAGGCATCACTGGAAACTCCAGTCAATCACCAATTCTGCCTGTGCAGACAAGGACCTCCCAAGGGCCCTGGCCCTGGAAAATCAAAAGCTCAGGGACACCACAGGCTTTTGGTGCAACGAAACCTTTCAGCTTGATGGTTTGGCCATGACCTATAGCCCACAGGAGGTAGAAACCAGGCAGCTCCTTCTTGCACCAAAGTCTGAATCCAGATGAAATAGATAAAAGAACCCAATTCTTCTCTGAGCTGGTTTTCCACATCTTCTCTATCACCTTCCCCAAGAAAGGGAGTTAGAAAAGTGATGAATGAAAAAAGTAACAAAAAGAGGGAACCTTCCAGAGGCTGACCACCCTAGCCACCCAATGCCTGGACAAGAAGGTAGTTCCTCACAGGCCACCTGTGATCCCAGCACTTCCTCTCAGATGCATGAGACAGTTCCCAGAATCTTCCCCAAAAATGCTGTCTATGTCAGCCATAAAGCACTCTTAGACCCACTGAGGCACTGCAGGAAGGGATGATGCAACATTAGTCCCAAAAAGACTAGAGATGCTCTGGATCCACGCAGCTGTCTCTAGGTTAGACTGGTTCCATTGGATGGTGAATGAACGTGCACAGAAGGATGAGACAGCTTGAGAACAGGACCAGAGGGCAGGGCTTGAGAACACCATGATAGCCTGTGTAACCCTGGATGAGGAGGAAAGGTTGATCGGGAGCCATTGGACCCATAGCAATTAGTCTGATATTGTTATGGGGATCAACTAACTATACATCTTCAAGACCAACCTCTTCCTCAAAGGCCAATCTTGATATACATCCCCATTAGCTCCTTGGATCTAACATGTCCAAAACATATGCACTTCTTCACAAAATCTGCTCCCCATTCTGCCCATCCGTCCCTTGAGAATAGAATCACCACCTTCCCTGACCCCCAGGCTCAAGATAGTAATCACTGTCTATTGATCCTGTCTATGCCCTCCCATCCATTCAAGCAACCACCACTTGAGACCAGGCCTTCATCACCTTTTACCTGGACTATTGCACCTGCCTCTTTGTCAGTCTTTCTTCTTCCAGTCTCTCCCTGTGAAATTCATCCTGCCCCCACAGTTGAATTAATCTCTCCAATATACTGTTCTGATCATCACCAATCATCACCCATCCCAGGGAAACACTTGCCAGCTCCATAGGCAACTCCATTGCCTATAGGACGAGTCCAAATGCCTTTGTTTGATATTCAAGGCCCTGAACCATCTGACTCCAAACCATCCTTAGGTCATTACACATGGATGGGCCTTTCCATTCTTATCTCCCAGCACTCTTTTCTACTCTATGGCTTGACTCACATTGTTCCTTCTACCTGGAAGACTGACCTCTGTCCCATCTCTGTCATTTGAAATGCTAGTCATCCTTCAAGGTCAACCTCAATTGGGTTTTTCACTGACTTCCTTGCCTCACACCCAGGTAGCAATGGTTGCTCCTTCCTCTAAACTTCCATTGTACTTAATTTGTAACATCCTCAAAAGCACTTATCACAGGCTGCTTTATGTTCATTGCACCAGCATCTTAGTTTATATTAGACTATAAACTCCTTGAGGGTTGGAACTCTATATTACTTATCTTATTTATCCTTGATAATCTAGATCATAGCTCAAAGAATATTCATGGAGGAAGAAGTGAGAGAAGAAGGAAGGAAAAAAGAAGGAAGGAGAGGAAGAGAAGAGGAGGGAGGAAGGGAAGGAAAGAGGAAGAGAGGAAGAAACAAAGGAAGGAAGAAGGG
>JAQQSV010007778.1:0-13935 GCA_028646515.1 Pseudochirops corinnae
TGCATTTAACACCATTATTCTAAGATGGAATCCATAGGCTTTGCCAAATGTCAAAAGGGGTTGAGGATACAAAAAAGGCTTAGAACTACTGTTTTAGTATGAGGCGCTCAGGACAACATACAAAAAGAATACTTCTGAACTGCCCCAAGTCACTAGAGTCCTATATTCAAGGTATAGGACTTTCCCCAAAGCTCCCCTGTTTATCTGTTGAGAATAGCATTCTCCTCAACCTCAATATGACCAATAAGATACTCTGTACCCAAATACCTTTATCAGGTGAACATGTCCCTTTGATTCAGTTACAGAATCAATAAAAACTGTAAACCCAGTATAAACAATTCATAGACACCTCTTTTTAAACTGTCAATCAATCATAGTGAAGACCAAGTACTAATTGAATGAAAGCAGATGACAGCATACAGAAAAATATTTTATGATTTGTTAGAATCATAAAAACCATGGTCACATCCTTTGTTGGTATTGTTCAGTTGTGTCTGATTCTTTGTGACTCCATTTGGGATTTTCTTGGCAAAGATACTGCAGTGGTTTGGTATTTCCTTCTCCAGCTCATTTAATAGATGAGAAACTGAGACAAACAGGGTTAAGTGACTTGCCCAGGGTCACACAGCTAGTCTGTGTCTGAGGCTGAACTTGAACTCAGATCTTCCTGACTCCAGGTCAGGCACTCTAACTGTGCCACCCAGTTGCCTCACACCCTTTGCCTCTTGGATAAAATAGCAAGCGAGTTAGAAATCTGGCATTCTAAAAGTGTTCAGGCTTAGTGGTGGAAAGCTCCAGTCAATTTTCTGAGAGGAATTGGTGGGAATAGAAGGGAAAAGGGATAGATAATGTCTTCTCTTATCCTCCTCTCCCAGAGGATGACTTTGTCAACTTTGAAAGGTCTTAAGATTTGGACTTCCATTCAATGTCCCTGGAACAGCTGTGACTGATGGCAGTGTCTAAATCAGGAGACGAGAAGAAACTAGAAACACCAAAGATCAGAAGTCTCAGGGATCTCCAAGGGCCCTGACCCTCTGAGGTCAGTATAGAGCTACACACCCTGAAGGGGAACTTCGTTCTGCACAGGAGAAAAAAAGAGCTGTAAGTTACCCCTTTTTCCAATGTGCTCTCTAAGCTTAAGTGTGCCCTCCTCAGAGACCCAGCATGTGCTTCAGGAGAATGTGGCACAGACTGTTGGGGTGATGTGTTGTTTTGTTTTGTTTGTTTGTTTACTATACTATACCATTTTTGCAAATGCCTCTTTCTGAAAGCTAATTAAGTCTAGCTGGTGGGGATGCACAGTGGATGGGATTTTTGAGCAGCAGAACTAGAAAAACCCTCCCAGTCTCTCAGGGTTAGCCCTAGAACCTTACCAGGAAAAGTGTTTAGCTGCCCCCACAGACTCTGCCTCTGCTAACAGCAATTGGGAAGACACTTCCAAAAGGGAATTGAAAAGTAACTCTGGAGGGGATCTTAGAATAGAATATAGATTTCTGGAGTCAGAAGGGACCTCAGGAGATCACCTAGTTCAACTTCATCCTGAATACATCCCTGACAAGTGAACATTTAGCCTGCAGTACATGAAATGCTTGATTTGCATTTGGATGGAATTAATTGCCTTTGGATCCTGGCTCTGCTCCTGCTGTCCTTTTGACCCTTGGCAAATCACTTGACCTCCCTAGCCTCAGTTTCCTTGTCTTAAAAGAGAGATTGGACTAGCTGATCTCCAAGATTCTTCCCAGCTCTAGATTTCTGATATTATGAATATCTACTGGGATAGGGAGTTCATTACCCTTCCATTCAATCTTTGCTGATTGATTTTTCCTGCCCCTGTTCCTTCTTTATCCATCATGACTTAGGCATTTAGCCTTCACTGTTAATCTGCTCTTGTTCGTGTATCCTCTTTAAGCAGTCCATACTGGTTAGTTTTATATGTGAATTTTGTGCCTCTTCTACCAAGTCTGCAGCATCTCTAGTGGGACTGGGGTTGGAGAACCATGTCTTATCTTTCCCTTGCCGTACTCTGTGTAAGAAGTTATTTACTAAAAGTTGCTGGTTGACTTGACTGATTTCATTCCACAAGGCTAGTGATGCTTCCTCTATGTTAAAAGAATGTAGTGGAAGCTTTCCAGTTAAGTTATAGTTATTCTTACTTGGTCTATATTTAAGAGTGTGGGTGGCTCCTTAACTTTTTTCTTATAGTCCCACTTCCTGCTATTAGGAAGTAGCTGGCAGTAGGCAGTTTGCACACATATTGGCCAATTAGTTACCCATCTCTTGCATTATGCCCATAATTTCCCCAAGGTAATCATGCTATTAGCCACAACACAGTCAACAAAAAATGCTGTGCAATTAGACATAGAGAGTGCGCTGACAAAGAGCAGACGAAGGAAAGGTTTTGCTGAAACTTTTCCTTCCTTCACCTCCCCACAGAAAACAGCAGTGGACCAGTGTAAAAAGCTGCCCTTTCAGCATCACACATCTCTGGGCTGCTGACTTCTGGTGGTGATATCCTCTCATTCCCTTCACAATCTACGTCATTGGTCCGAGCATGATGTGTATATTAAAGAGGTGATTTTGCTTTGTTTTGTTTTGGTCCAGACGGTTCCAAAAGAAAATTTGTCAGCTCTGCTGCTGCCTAGAAAAGTACATCCTTTTCTCTGAAGTCCCAAATGGTACCATACCAACCCTCCTAAGAGCTACCAAAAATAGAGAAAGGGCAGGCTAAGCCAAGATAAGCAGATGTCTTGTACAAAAGCCTGAACAGGATACTGAAACACTGGAATTCAACCAACAAGAGGGAGGAATTACCAGAATCTAGCTGGAGTTTGTTCTCTGCCCTTTGATTGCTTTTAAAAAACCTTGGGTTGGAGATCAAGTACAACTTCTTGGAAGCAAAAAATCTGTTGCTTAAATGTCCTATGCAAGGTAAACTTTTATCAGTCAGATCATATTGTTAATGCATTCAGGAAGCTTGCTATCTAAAGAGATCTTGGATTGAATCTTTTTTGTAACATGAATAGCCACCTTCCTCCCCACCGCAACACTGAGCATGGGTAGAGCAGCGAGGGACTGCTTGTTCAACTCTCTCATGTTACTGATGGAGAAATCTAGATACAGGCTGTAAGCAGCAGAACCAGGATTTGAACCCACATACTCTGACTCCAAATCCAGCGCTCATTACAATAAACCAGGCCTGCACAACATATGATCCTTGCCAAAGGATTTTGGACAGCCAGCAAAAAATGCAGAGGACGTAAAGGAAAGTAAACATGACAAGTGCTTTGTCCCTGCGCGGTTTAAACTGCCTTCCACCAGTCACTACTGTGTCTGCCATGTAATTTGGGGGGTGGGTTGGCACTGTGTATACTCTCCTGTTGATCACTTGATCTGTGGCAACCAACCATGGTCAGTCTGTCTCTAGTCTGAGAGGAGCAATTTTATGATAAATAAAACTAATCAGGAATAAGTGTAATTAATTGATATCAGTTGCAATTTGTCTTTTTAAAATATAGTTTATTTGCAAAATAATTTAATCTTTAATTATACCTTTACTTGGAAAGTGAGTTACTGAAAAACCTATCTGAAGTCTGAAGAAGTTTAGCATACTTTAATTTTGGCTCCTACTACTGCCACGTTGGGTAGGACTGCACTAAACCACGCTGCCTCCCTTACCTAATTGTGCAGATTAAAAATGCGGCCAGGTGGTACAGAGTCAGGAAGACCTGATTTCAAATCAGCTTTCTGGGCAAGTCACTTCACTCTGTTTGCCTCAGTCTCCTCATCTGTAAAATGGGCTGGAGAAGGAAATGGCAAACCCCTCCAGTATCTCTGCCAAGAAAATGCCAAGTGGGGTAGGGAAAGTCAGACGGAACTGAAAAACAGCTCACCAAGTTTACTCAAAGCAGGGTAGGTGGCGAGCTGTGGCATGAACTCTATTCTACTTTCATCTGTAACTTCCCCCTTTTATGGTCTCCCCCGGGTTACTTTGTTTTATTCTGCCTCTGTAATCCAGGTATTTTCCACTAGTTCAAGCCCCATGCCTCCCACCCGAATACTAGACTATTTCCACTCCTCATTTCTGTCTCCTGGTTTGACTGGCTTTCTTCAGATTTCAGAAAAAAATCCCACCTTGTACAAGAAGCCTTTCCTGACCCATCTTCATTCTAGTGCCTTCCTTTTGTCGAATTATATCCATCCTCAGTAAATATTTATTGAGTAACTACGACATTGCAGATACGGTATTAGGGGCTGGGGATATAAAAATTGGTTCTTTAATTATTTAAAATCTAATGGTGAGAAACAGGACAAAAACAGGTTGTATATAAGCATGAGGAAATGGTCACTGTCCTCCTGAACCTTACCTTCTGTTGGAGAGAAACAACCTGAACATATCTAAGTAAATGTGTAGTCTATGCAAAGGAATTTCTAGGTGAAGAGTGGAGGATGAGGAGACCCATTCCCAAGGTTGGTGACCAGGAAAGGTTCATGTAGGTACCATGAAAGCTGAGTCTTGAGGAAAGCTAAAGGTTCTATGAGTAGGGAGTTCACTCCGGGTTTGGGGTGTATTCTTGGAGGCAGGAGATGAAATGTATATCGGAGTAGCAGGCAGGCTTCTTTAACTCCAGCATAGACTGTGCAAAGGGAAATTATTTGCAATGTCTGGAAAGATAGGTTGGAGACAGATTATGAAGGGGTTTAAATGATAAATTGATGAAGTTTAGAAGGAACTTGGAACCACTGCAATTTCCTGAGCCGGTAAGTGACAAGGTCAGCAGTGTAGAGGATAGATTAAGGAGAGAGACTTGTTTCCAGGGAGTCTAATTAGGAGAGACTATTGTAATAGTCCAGACTATTGGTGATAAGAACCTAAAAATATTTGAGCTCTAAAAATCAAATGTAAAAAGCCGATGTAACAAGGGTTGGGGTTTTGGATGAATTTTAAGGCTGATCTTGTCAGCACTTAGGGCAGAGGAAGCAAGGGAGTAAGAGAAATTAAGTCAGTGAAAGATAAAAAAAGGCAGATCAGAGTCTCCTTCAATTTAATACGTATAAACTCAAGGATAAGAACTAAGTCTGAGCTTTTTCGTGATTGATTTGTGACTCTAACTAGCATACCTTCTCCTGACCTAATTCATTTTCAACATTTATTGAAAGCCCGTTGTCTTCAGAATACCATACCAGGCACCATGGAGATTACAAAGGAAATAAAAGGTAGTGTCCTTGTTCTTTAGTTGCTTAAAATGTAATAGGAGGAAACAGTTCAAACACAGATTATATGTAAGTGCAAAGGACCAAAACAAACATAAAAGGGTCTTGTCTTCTGACTGTCTGATATATGGCCCCTATCATTTCCATAAGGTCTTGCTTGTCCTTTGACCTAGAGATAGGCAATAGAATACACACACACACACACACACACACACACACACGTGTATATATATAACACACACACATACACACACATATATTGTCATTGTTCCTTTATTTTTAATTTATGGAATAAAGCAAGAATTTTCATAACATAGTACAATACAAAGATGATTGTACATGAAATCACAATTCTTTCAAAATATTGTCATGCAAATTTCTTTTTTCTTTTTTTCTCTCCCCCCCCCCCACCTTGATGGCTACCGTTAGACACAAGTGGGTATATATGTAAAGTTATTCTATACATCTATTTATCATTTCTCTCTCTGGATAAAGACAGCATCTTTCTTCATATGTACTTCATATTTAATTTTTATAACAGATCCTGTTTTACCACTTCATGTTTGGTGTAGGATGTTTCACTTATTCCTAACTATGCAGAAACAAGCTCCTATTGGGTGAATGCTTTATTAGCAACCCAGGCAAGATGCATCAAATCAAATGGCAGAGTATTTCATGAGGATAGAACAACAAGCAAATATTCTTGAAGAGTGTGTGTGTGGGGTCTAGTTCTCTGATTGCATCCATGTTGGGAACTCTTGGTGCGAAACCTTCCTATACCAATACAGATCAACAACTTCTCTGTAACTGATTGTCTCTGAGAATTCCTTGGGGTACTAAGGAGTTAAATGGTCATGGTCATGAAGCTATTATAGATGAGCCAGGACTTGAACTGAGGTCTTTACATTTTTTTAATTTTATATTTTATTTTGTTCCCAATTACATGTAAAAACAATTCTTAACATTTTTAAAAAAAGTTTTGAGTTCCAAATTCTCTCCCTGCCTCCCCTGCCCCCTGATTGAGAAGGCAAGTAATTTGCCATAGGTTATATATGTGAAGTCATGCAAAACATATTTTAGTGATGTTGTGAGAGAAAACACAGACTAAAAAAGCCAAAAAAAAAAAAAACAACAACAAAACTCAAACCCCAAAACAAAGCAAGAAAAAGAAAGTTTTAAAAAGTATGCTTCAATCTACATTTAGACTCAATCAGTTCTTCCTCTAGAGATAGTATATTTCATCATAAGTCCTTCAGAATTGTCTTGAATCATTGTATTGACCAGAATAGCTAAGTCATTTACAGTAGATCAGTGGTTCTCAACCTTCCTAATGCCACGACCCTTTAATACTCGTATGTGGGTGTATCTGCATGGGGGCTGACCCGCCTGAAGGCGGATAGTGGAGCTGTGTCTTGGTTCCTAAGACCATCAGAAATATGTGTTTTTTGATGGTCTTAGGCAACCCCTGTGACCCCTGTGAAAGGATCGTTAGAGTCCCAAAGGTGTCGTGACCCACAGATTGAGGAGCTTGTTTCTGCATAGTTAGGAATAAGTGAAACATCCTACACCAAACATGGTGGATTATCATGTAATATTGCTGTTCTCTTGTCCAGTGTCCTCCTGGTTCTGCTCACTTCACTTTGCATCACTTTGTGTAAGACTTTCTGGGTTTTTCTGAGAGCATCCTTCTTGCCTTTTTTTATAGCACAATAGTATTCCATCCCAATCATATACTACATCTTGTTCAGCCATTCCCCAATTGATGAGCATCCCCTCAATTTCCAATTCTTTGCCATTATGGAAAGAGCTGCTATAAATATTTTTGTACATATTGGTCCTTTTTCTTTTTTAAAAAAATCCCTTTGGGATATAGACTTAGTAGTGGTCTTGCTGGGTCAAAGGGTATGCACAGTTTTATAGCCCTTTGGGCAGAGTTGAACCCTGGTCTTATTGACTTTATGGGATGTATGCAATCCACCTTGCAATACTGTCAAATACCAATGGAAATTGTCAAATGATTCTCAATGCTTCTGTCCCTATACACAAGCAGTGTGTGATCCTTCACGGACTCTCCCACCAATGGTGTGTTTAATACTCCCCAGAAAATGCATCCTCTTTGGTGAGGAAGGGTCACACAACAATTGGAACGCTTCTCACAGTTCTGTCTCCAGCACTTAAGGGACCTCAAGGTTCTTCATCTTTGTTCTTCTTTATTTCTTGAGATTCCTCTCCCCTTTGACGCCTGTTCTTCCCCCTCTCCCTCTGGTTCTGCTATTCCCTTCTCTCTTGGGCTAACCCTGTCTTTGTCACTGTAGCTGCTGCTTCTGCACCCTGTTGCTGTCATCTGCTGCTGGACTTCCTTGTCCTTGGACTGAAGGAAAAATCATGGTTTGTAGTTGTTTGTTCTTTTGTGAGACTGACAGTGCCATAAAACCTATCTTTGAGGTTAATCAATGAGCACACCTTCAGTTTTTTTTTTTAAATTAACCAGACCAGACTTGTATTGGAACCATCTGGGACTGGCTCAACAAGAGCTGGTTGTTAAATATTCAGTGTGAGCATTTATACCTCAGAAAACACAAATCAAGTCTTGATTGATTATTTTGCTGATTTCTAGACTTAAGAAAGTGATGGAAAACATTTTTAATAGTGCAAATTAAACTTAAAAGTGTGTTCTGCATACATTTTTTTTTTCACTTGGAGAGATGGTTGTTCAACATTTACCTGCATATCTTTGGAGTGAAGGATCTTTTTTTTTTTTTTTTTGTGAGGCTTTTGGTGTCCAACATGCCTTTAGTGCTAATTAATACACTTTTGGCTTTTTTCTTCATCACATAGCCTCGCCTTCTGGCACACAAAAGGGATCTTCCAATGGTCCTGGGTATCAAATCCTTTTCTTTTCAATATGTACTCTTCTCTCCCACCCCAATGGAAAATATCCCAGATCTTAGGCCTAGATAATTTAGGGTAACTGATAGTACGTAGGTCACTCAGGTTGCATTAAAGCTGTGAAAAACCTCAAGGAGACACTTAAGGCAAAGGATAGAGCTGGCAACATTGTCCTATATTCTTGCCACCATGGCAGAGTTTCATGTCCCCTTACAGAATAAAATACATTTAAAATAGTTCAACTTGAAATGACAGAACTAGATACAGTTTTTAAAACTTCTGAGGGCAGTAGATAGAACGTTGGACTTAGGGGCCTCGTTTTGCCTCGGTCCCATCCTTGTTATGGGACTTTGAGCAAACTATGTAAGTTCTTAAGAGATTCTTTTTCCCCCATCACTAAAGGTAAACAGTTGTACTAGATGACCTCTTAGGTCCTTCTCACTTATAATATCCCATGAGTCTAGGAAGTCTTAAGCAGTTGGAAAGAATTCTCTTTTCTCCCCACCTTCATTGTCCTCTTCTCTGAAATTTGAGACTGCTTGGTGCTTTCCACAAGCAGGCAGACAGAGCCTGACTGTGCAGGAGAATGACCTTGCTGCAATGCTTCCTAATACAGAATTATGCTGAGAATCATTTTCAATATTTGCCTAAGTGGCTCTTTCTCGATTCCTGACATATATTCCGTGCACAAAAGAAGGAAAACCGTGTTTGGTAGCAAACGCTTTCAGACATGGGGACTTGGAGAGAATAGGTGATGCTGATGGATGGTCATAGGTGTGTGAGATGGCTCGCTGTAGCTGTCTAGCAGACCAAGTGATATTTAGCATGGAACACTCAAGCTAGTGAGTGTCAAATGGTTGTGCAGATGCTGGTGTGTACTGGAGGAACCCAAAACATATGGAATGTTATGACACTAGTACATGGTGGGCAGGAGATGCAGAGACAGCAGAGGCGTCTTGCTGCCTACAGGGCAGAGCACACAGAAGATAATTTTCTTGTTTTCCCTCCTTAAAGGAAAAGGGCTAAATGTGCTTGTTGTATCATTCTGTCCATCAAAAATAAAAAGCCATTCTAATTGATTTTTCCTTTTAGTAGAAAACTCTCTGTTCCCAACTTGCAAATTGAGTAATATTCATAAAATCGTAACAAATCAAAGCTAGAAGGGACCCCAGAGACTGTCTAATCTAATGCCTTCATTTTGCAGATTGGGAAAGTGAGGCCTTGAGGAACTACAACCTGCTCAAGACTGCCCTTGTAATCCACTAATTCACTTAACATTTATTTATTAAGTACGCCATGTAGATATTTGCCTGATGCTGAGGGAGACAGAAAGATAATAAGACTAGGTCTGAAGGATTTTATCTAGAAATAGAACACACAGAGACACAAACAAGTATAATGAAAAAAAATGGGATGTGGTAAGTACTATATGAGAAATCTAAGGAGGGAGAAACCATTTTAAAACATTCCATAAATATTCCTCAAACACCTAGTATGGGGGACCCATTGTGGTAGGAGCAGGAGTTAAAAACAAACGAAAATGGAAAAGTCTTACGTTCCACTTACTTAGGAGGTCAGGAAAGATTGCATGGAGGTCTTGTTTGAGCAACTGGCTTTGGACTCACAGGACAGGTGAGATTTCAACAGACAGAGAAGGCGGAGGGTTCAATGACCTGAGCAAAGTCAAGGAGGCCAAAAAAGAATCCTAGGGCATGTTTTGGAATGAGGAGGATTCTAGCTTGGTTGGCATACATAACCTTACAGAAAGGAATGTAGCGTGAGATAAAACCAAAAACGGTAAATTTCGAGTCAGGCTATAGAGGACCAGATTAAGGAGAACCAAGTAATTTAGATGGGACTAGAACTCATGTCTATCCACTGCTTTTCTTTTGGAGAGGCTGTTGGGGTTAAGTGACTTGCCCAGGGTCACAAAGCTCGGGAATGTCTGAGGCCGGCTTTGAACTCAGGTCCTTCTGACTCCAGGACCCACGTTCTCTTTTTCACGACACCTAGCTGCTCCTTACCTCCTACTTTTCAGAGACATCATCTAAATGAATTTTCCTCTTTTTACTCTTCCTCCTCCCATCCCAATTGCCTTCCCCAGTACTTCGAGCTAATCCAGTAGAGGCCTTTCCAAGAAGTCACAAATACACAGGCTGCTCATATGTACAGCTACCAATGGGAAAGCTCAACTGAAAAAGCCTTAAACAACTTCACATCTCAGAATTAAGAGACTTGGGTTCAAATATTGCGTTTGGTACATACTACCATTGTGACCATGGGGAAGCCACCTGAACATGATGAGCTTTTGTTTCCTCATCTGTAAAGTAAAAATGGAAGTCATAATCATACCAGCTGGCTCCAGTCATGGTTCTATGTTTGGTGCAGTGGATCACTTGGAGCCTGAAGGTTCAGATAAACAGTAAAAACAATGTATTTAATTATATCCTGATAAAAGAAGTCCTCAAGGTGTTAAAACAAAACAGCAACAAAAAACTGTTCATAGGCAGATGAAAGCTGGTAAATGGAGTCAGCAAGGAAGGTCTCTGGGATCTAGGAATTCCCCCTACAAAGTCCTCCAACTACTTTTATATCTTCCTTGACCAAAGGTCCCATAGCTGGCCCCTGGACCAATATACCTCCTCAAGTCTACTTCCTCTACTCCTCAAGTCTAGTCCACAGACTCTGGGCTTATAGCAGTTGTGGATGATAGTGTGGCAATGGGGGCATTAACCCAAGCTGCCTGAATTTGACAAACATTCTGACCTACAACAGAACATTGTTGTGAGGAAAATACTTTATAAACCTTAGGGCACTACACTATACATTAGTATAATGTACCTTCAATTTCCACTTGGTTGACACTGATAGGAAGCTGAAATTTTCCAAAATAATTTGTTTTCATATAGCACAAGGATTTCTCACAACCATCGTTAAATTGACAACCCTATCGGCAACATGTTTTAGTAGATGGTATTTTGGTGTGATGGCCCAAAGGAAGCAAAACATCAGAGGCTTTAAATTCTTGCATGACATTTTCCTGGTAGTCTTCAGAAATCAGAAAGCGCAGAAACTTGTCTGGCTAGCAAATCTGACTTGGAGTTGATCACAATTACCGATGTTTCCATTTTCCCAATTTCTATCTGTGCTTGGGAAAGCATCTATTTAAGGGTCAATAATCTGATTCAACCAATTTAATTCAGTTCAATAAACATTTGTTAATTGTCTACGATGTGTTAGGTATTGCACTAGGTGCTAGGGAGATAAATAAAAAAATGAAAGCAGCCCTTTTCCTCTTTCCATTCTTCCCTCTTCCCTTATTTCCTCCTTCCTTCCTTCCTTCTTGTGTTTAACAAATTACATTTTTATGATGGCTTGTGTTTTTATATCATCTTCATTTCCTTCCCTCTTCCTCTACCCAGAGAGCTGCGCCTTGTAACAAATAAATTTTTTTTTTAAGGAAAACAAAGCAGTATAGAAAAAGTGACCAACATCGACTGAATCTTAGAATATATTTTCCGCACTGATAAGCCCCACCTCTGCAAAGAAAAGGGGAAGGTACATTTTTTTATTTCTCCTCTGGTGTCCAAATTGGTCATCATAATTACACAGTGTCTAGTTTCTTTTTCTTTCTGTTTACATTGTTTCAGTTATTGTGTATATTGGCTTCCTGGTTCTGCATACTTCACTGTGCATCAGTCCATGTCTTACCATGCTTCTCTGAATTCTTCATATTCATAATTTCTTATGATGCATGGCAATACTTCTGTATATTTGTATACCATCATTTGTTCAGCTATTCCTAATTTGATGTTTGTTACTACATTCTGTTGGAAGAAGGGAGGATAATTTCTATCAATATAGTGGGGAGAGGGGAATGGGTCATAGGATTTTGCTTTATTTCACCAGCATAATTCACAGATGGGGCTAAGCTTAGTGGATTTTGAGCTTTTGCTACTGGTAAAAGGATTGTGGCTGGCATTTATGACAAAGGACAACATAAAAGAGGCATTGGTTGTTTCTGTGTCTTCTCTCTTGTTGACTATCTCTTTGGAATTAAAACTTCTGGAGGTTAAGACACAAAGACCATTAAGCTGAAGTATCTAGTGCGAATCTGGTTTTCATAGGGATAATGAAGTCTGTTGAAGACTGTGAGTTATTATGAATTCTATGACTGGCCCTCATGAACTGCGGAGAATCTTCTCTCTCCTTGCATTCCTTTATTTCTAAAAAGGGAAAGGAAAATCCCTTACCCTCTTGATTCCTTTTTGAGTCTCAGAAGTCCTAGGGAACTGTGGCATATAAAAAGTTTAGGAGACATAGTTTCTAGGAAATTAATCATTTTACTAATTATTGCTGGTGAGTAATTAATACAAAGATGGTCATTTGGCCATCTCCCATAAATCAAGGACCCCTCATGGAATCCATTCAACACTATTTGTCATTGGAAGAGTGAGTATACCTCAGGGTGCAAATGAACTCTAATTGGTTAACAAGTAATGCGAAGAATGAATATTATAATGAGAGATGGGCCTATTCTAGTGAGGACCTGGGGGACATGACTCAGTTTGTCATTTATTTCCAGACCATCCACAGCCTTGGGCAATCCCGACAAACCCAAGTAGAACACGATGGGCTGAAATTCACCCTTGATTAAATTCTTTGTAAAGTTTTTCTAATTGGGTGGAGCAACAACTCCACCTCTGTAAGATAGTCTAGGTGAGGTAAATTTTGGGGCAAGGTCAAAAGACTGGACTTTGAGGAAATAGGAAAGAGGTAAAACCCTGGATCTTCCCAGTAATTGGTTATTTAATAATCATTTCTCTCAGAACCTATGAGGCAGTTAGGCAACCCATTGTGTAGAGTACCAGGCCTGGAGTCAGGAAGACCTGAGTTCAAATATGACATCCAAAGTTAACTAGTTGTGTGACCCTGAGTAAGTCACTTTACTTCTGTCTATACCCATTTCTTCAACTGTAAAATAGGAATAATAACAGCACCTACCTCCCAGGTCTGTTGTAAAGATAAGAGGAAATAATATTTATATGCCCTTAGTGCAGCGTCTGGCACAAAGAAGGTGTCTAATAAATGTTTTCTGCCTTCTTTCCATTCAGAGGAAAGACATCACAAAATTTCTTCAGAAGGAAAGTCTCACAAAAGATAAAGTTAGTAATGATATCTCTGTTCAGGTGGACAGATACGTGCAGGTTTTTATTTTCATTTTATTATTCATACATTAAATATTTAGGAAGCCTCTATGCTATGTGTCTAAATTTGTGGTTGCCAAGGGAAGAGAATTGAGAATGAGTTATTCCAAAAGGTGGCAGCTATTGACAAAATCGGATTATGGTAATTTCCATATTTTAATATTTTCTCAATATTTCATCTTTTAAACCCAAGGCCTCAGGGAATCTTAGAACCTGAGCCAGATGGAACCGCTTTCAGTGTCCCGAAGACAACAAAATGGCAAAGAGGAAAGAGGTCTTTGCAGTAAGATGCTAGAGTTAGGACAGGGAAGGCTTGGGTTCTGAGGCTTCCTGCAATCATGAGTGCCCTCTAGGGGCCAGAGTACTATTACTACTGCTACTTTTACTACTACTGCTACAAGTACAACTACTACTACTACTACTACTGCTGCCATTACTACTACTACTACTACTACTACTGCTAGTACTACTGCTACTACTACTACTACTTCTATTACTGCTGCTACTACTACTACTACTACTGCTACTACTGCTACTACTACTGCTACTACTGCTACTACTACTACTATTACTGCTGCTACTACTACTACTATTACTACTACTGCTATTACTACTACTGCTACTACTG
>JAQQSV010007779.1:0-13935 GCA_028646515.1 Pseudochirops corinnae
TGTCCTTGAGAATTTCTTGAAGGATGCTTTCTAAGTTCTTTTTTTGATCATGGCTTTCAGGTAGTCTAATAATTTTTAAATTGTTTCTCCTGGATCTGTTTTCCAGGTCAGTGGTTTTTTCAAGGAGATAGTTCACATTGCCTTCTATTTTTTTAATTTGATTGGATCGGTTTGACATTATCTTGATTCCTTATAAAGTCATTTGCTTCCATTTGCTCCACTCTAATTTTGAAGTAATTATTCTCTTCAGAAAGCTTTTAAGATTCTTTTTTCATCTAGCAAAATCGACTTTTTAAGGCATTCTTCTCCTCATTGGCTTTTTGGGCCTCTTTTGCCATTTGAGTTAATCTATTTTTTAAGGTGATAATTTCTTCAGTCAGGTTGTTGACTCTCTTTTCATGATTTTCTTACCTCATTCTTATTTCTCTTCCCAATTTTTCCTCCACTTCTCTTATTTGGTTTTCAAAATCCTTCTTAAGCTGCTCTATGACTTTTAGGCAGTCTTCATGTTTCTTGGAAGCTTTTGGTGTGGGAGTTCTGACCATGTTGTCTTCCTCCTATTCCATTCTTTGATCCTTCTTGTCCCCAAAGAAGGAATCTGGAGTTTGGTTGCTGTTCTTACTTTCCTTCCTTTGCCTGCTCATGTTGGCCAGTCAATGATTTTTTAGCTCTGTGGAACCCTGCTTCCAGAGGGGAAAGCTTTGTCCCAAATTGCTGGGGTTTTCACAGGTGCTAAAGCTATTAGAGGGCTGTTGTTTTTTTGCAGCCCCCCACCAGCTTTGGCTCACTGAAAATACACCCCAGGACAACCACCCAAGACCACAGTCTGGATCCAGGCCGTTCAACACAAGAGCACTTGGCCTCTGAACAATCGCTTGCCCCCCCTGCAGTCTGCAGGCTGGGAGCTCTGAAGCAGCCATGTGGAGGCTTTTAGGCAATCTTCATGTTTCTTGGAAGCTTTTGGTGCGGGAGTTCTGACTGTGTTGTCTTCCTCTCATTCCCTGCTTTGATCCTTCTTTTCCCCAAAGAAGGAATCTGGAGTTTGGTTGCTGTTCTTACTTTGCTTCTTATGCTTGCTCATAGTTGGCCAGTCACTGATTTTTTACGTCTGTGGAACTCTGCTTCCAGAGGGGAAAGCTCTGTCCCAAATCGCTGTGGTATTTCCAGCTGCTGGTGCTTTTAGGAGGCTGCTGCAGCCCCCACCATCTCTGGCTCACTGAAAACGCACCCCAGGACCACCACCCAAGACCACAATCTGGATTCAGGCCACTCAACACCCCACTACTGTCTGCAGGCTGGGAGCTCTGAAGCAGCAAGGTGGATGTGACTGCAGGGCCTCCACTTCTGCTGCTTCCTTGCCCTGGAGGCAGTTTGGTGGGACCCACTTATCTCTCCCAATTTTAGCTGAGTTCCACTGACCTTTCACTCAGTCCTTTTTTTCTTATGGCTTGATAATTCTGGATACTGCCATAACTCCCTCAGATCTGCTCTCCCAAAGCTCCAGCTGCAGCTCAGCTTGGCTTGTCAGTCCACCCCCCAGGGCCAAGCCACCATTTCAGGCTGGGCTGGTTTCGGCTCCCAGCATTGAGATGGTCCCTCCTACCTGAGCTGCCTTCAGCGGAAAGTATATTTGTGTGTGTTTTAGAGCTCTAAAATTTGTTTAGAGTCATATTTTATGGGTATTTTGAGGTAGCTATGTGGGAGCTGTGGTACCTTGCTGCTCCTACACCACCACCTTGGCTCTACCCCTAAGGAGTTATTTTCTTCAGTCAATTTTTGAGTTTCCTTTTCTAAGCTGTTGACTTTATTTTCTTTTCCCAATTTTCCTCCTACCTCTCTTACTTGCTTTTTAAAATCCTTTTTGAGCTCTTCTAAGGATACTTTTTGAGCTTGAGACCAATCCATATTCCCCTCTGAGGTTTCATGTGTAAGCTTTTTGTCATTGTTGTCCTCTTCTAAATTTGTGCTTTGATCTGCCCTGTCATCACAGTTGCTTTCTATGGTCAGGGTTCTTTTTTGGGTTTTGCTCACTTTTTAAAGTTGAACTCTGCTCCTGGGGCAAAAGGGGTATTGTTCCAAGCCTCTTGCACTGGTTTCCAGAGTTCTGGTCGTTAACTTTCTACTGGGGCTTCTGGGGCTGGTGGCTTGCCCACTTTGCTAGGGTGGCCAGCCTAGTCACTCCCATTTTGCCCTGGGTTGATGGTGCTGGCAGCTTGTCCGCTATGCCACTGGCCTTCTGAGCCAGGACCAAGGGGCCTCAGTTGGTGATCTGTGCTGTGGCTGAGAGCCTCCTGATGGCTTTCCTGTATACTGCCTATGCTGGGCTCCTCTTTTCTTTTACCCAAGTGAGACAGATATTTCCTGAAGTCCTTCTAAGTTATCTTGGACTGGAAAATTGTTTCACTCCATATTTTGTGCATGCTGTCACTCTAGAATTTCAAAGGGAAACTGAGGAGAGCTTAGGCAACTTCCTGGCTTCTTTTCACCATGTTGACTCCACCCCTCAGTTTTTTTTCTAGAGCAGAACATATTATAATTATTTAGTGGAAAAATAAGCCATTTTTAGAGGAAGGAAAAATAAATACTTCAATTTTCCAACCTTGCTGAATCTTTGTATTCCTTGCGACCAACCTTCCAATGAACAGACAACATAAATCCTGCTGATAATTATATAGTAATACCTAACACTTATGTTAGATATCATCTTCAGTACTCTATACAATAATGGGAATACAAAGAACTGATGGCTGAGGAGGTGTAGGGGAAAAACACTTTTCCCACTTAAAGATCATTGCATTCATAAAGCAGTAATTTGTTTTCATTTTCATCTTAGAACTGGTAAGTCAGTTTATTGTAATGGCCATCATCATTCCACTGCCTCTTATTCTATGTTAGGATAAGAGGGTATTTTGTAGTCATTCACTTCATTAAAGAGAAGGCTAAAAATATCGATGGTGTCTGCTGAATGACCTCTATCATAATTTACAATGTCATTTAAAGTTGAAAACCATTCATAAATTCCCTAATCTGATAATACAAATGCACAAGAGAGATAAATCCACTAGAATGACAGTCTGCAGTAAACTAATTTTCAGTTTGTTTTAGAATGCTAACCATGTGACATCTCTTAGGTCTGTTGGTTCATACTAAACATCTTCATGTACATGAAAACTCCAGAAAATCCTACTCAATCCCCAAAGTCATGGTCAACTGCAGCATATTAAGATGTATGTCTCTACTAAGTTGTACAAATCAATTTGTCTTTGAATATATTTTACATATAATTGAATCTATAATAGTGGAGCTAAATCAGTACTGGATTTGAAGAAAATGAACTAAAGGTATTTAGTACAAGATATGATGATCAAATAACATTTCTCAAAAACCAAAAAGCATGAAAAAGCAAAATTGGAGGATGGGAAGAGAACAGAAAGTATGTGTGTGTGTGTGTGTGTGTATACACACACATATATGTGTATATATGTGTGTGTGTATATATATATATTTAAATATATGTATGTATATAGCTTTTTAGAATAGATATTAGCCCTATTTTTTACAGATGGTGAAAGTGAAGCTAAGTGACTTGTCCAAAGTCATATAGTTAAGTGGCAGATTTGGGACTTGAACATGAATCTTCCGGTACCACCAAATTTAGTGCTCTTCTCACTATCTTACTATCATAGTTCTCCTCTTTAGGAAAGAAATTCTGTTAAGACTCTCCTTCTAGTTTGACAGGTATGGTCATTTCCTAATTCTTTATCTCCCAATCTAGTCACAGTGAAATTTAAATTTAGAGTTTCACAGATTGGTGATATGCAATGGTTTTTCTCAGACCAAAAGGAGGATGATGTAGAAATTGCTGATTTATGCTAAGTGGTGGCTCAAACCCCACCTGTATGTGGTAATGCTTTTTACCTTAACTGATCAATCAACAAGAATTTAACACATATTTTGTCTGATATTGTGCCAGATGCTGCAAATACAAATACAAAATAGGAAATAATAGTTACTCTCAGAATATTACGTTTTATCAAGTGAGTCAATAGTATATAAAAAAAATAGAGAGAGAAAATGTAAAATAAATACAAGATAGCAAGAGAGGGATGGCATCCCATGAAAGAAAGTGGGAAAAGCTTGTATTGAAGATGATGATTGGCATGGATCTTGAAGGACTTCATGAGGTTGACTTAAGGAGAGTATGCATTTTTGGCATGGTGGCTGTACCATGCAAAGGCTACAGAGATGTGAGATGCAGTGTTATGTGAATAAGAAAGAGAATGTCAGTCAGTTTGACTGGACCACACAGTAGGGCTAGGGGAGTAATGTGTGATAAAAGTGGAAAGATAGGTTAGACCCAGGTTGCCAAGGCATTAATTTTGAGGGTTTTTTTTTGGGGGGGGGATTGGTGTTTTTTTGGTTTTTCAGGGGGGAACACAGGGCAGTTGTGGTTAAGTGACTTTCCCAAGGTCACATGGCTAATAAGTGTTAAGTGCCTGAGGCCGGTTTTGAATTCAGGTCCTCCTTATGCCACCTAGCCCCCCTGGTGTTAATTTTTTTAAAGGAGTTTTTGCTTTATCCTGGAGGCAATAAAAGAGCCACTGGCATTTGAGTAAAAAGGAGACATATTTTAAATTAAGTTTAAGGGAAATCACTTTGGCAGTTACATGGAGGATGGAGTGCAGAAAGGCTTATGGGTGAGAGAATAATTCAAAATTTAACATTCTACAGGAAGCTATTCCTGATCTCTTAATTCTAGTGACTTCCTTCTATTAATTAATTCAAATATATCCTTAATGTATCTTGTTTATACATAGTTATTTGCATATTATCTCTCCTCAGTAGACTGAGCTCCTTGAAAGCAGGGGTAATCCTTTATATTTCTTTGTGTCTCCAGTACTCAGTGCAACACCTGGCATATAATAGGCACTTTTTTTAATATAGACTGACTGAAGCTAATGCAATAGTTTAGATGACAGGTGAGGAGAGCTTGGACTAAGATTTGGCAACTGATTAGATTTGTAGAGTGAAGAAGAGTGAAGAGTGATGAATATAGTGAAGAAGTTATGAACCTGAGAGAATGGAAGAGTACCAGTATCTTCTACAGAAAGAGGGAAATTTGAAAGAGGGCTATGTTTGGGGTGAAAGATAATTAGTTCTGCTTTGAACATGTTAATTTTGACATATCTGAAGGATGTCTAGTTTGAAATGTCCAAAAGGCAGTTTGGCATTTGGGACTAAAGCTCAGGAAAGGGACTGGAACTGGAAATATAGAGAAATGGATCTGCAAAGAGGTGAAAATTAATGCCATGGGAATTCATGAGGTTCCAAAAGAGAATGAAGAGGCGAGGGAAAGAACAGTGACATTAAGGGTGGGGCAGGATATTGATGATAAGCCAGGAGAAGGTAATGATATAAAAACAAAGTGAGGGGAGACAATAATATCAGGAGGACAGAGCGGCCAACAACGTCAAATACTGAAGAAGTTGAGGAAGGTTAGGACTGAGAAAAATGATCAATTTACACAATTTAGCACCATCACTCATACTTCTAACTCCTGCCATTGGGATCCTAGACTCTGATTAGAGATGTCTCAGTCTATCTTGCCTGGTGCTACACCATTCCATCTCCTGACCATCTCAAAGCCATGCCACACTTTCTGTCTCTAGTTTCCCTATATTTGTTGTCTTCCTCTATTAAAATATAAGTTATCTGCATCCAGAGGAACAACTAATAAGTAGATGTATATATGGAATAATTGTGTGTGTGTGTGTGTGTGTCTAATAGTAGCCATCTCTAAAGTGATGGGGGAGGGAAGAAAAAATTCACATGATAATTTTATTATATATTTAAAAGGAATAACTAGTTGTACATAATAGATTTGCAGTTTGATGTGCAATTATCTTCTTTATTGTACTATGTTATGGAATTGTTTGTTTTATTCCATAAATTAAAGATAATTTTAAAAAGAACATAAGTTCCTTTAGCATAGAGGTAATCCTGCATAATTTTTGTGTCCCTTGATCTTAGCAAAATTTCTTGGGGCAGTTAGGTGGCACAGTGAATAGAGCACTAGCCCTGGAGCAAGGAGGACCTAAGTTCAAATGTGGCCTCAGACACTTAACACTTACTAGCCCTGTGACCTTGGGCAAGTCACTTACCCCCAATTGCCCAGCCTTCCCCCCTCCAAAAAAGCAAAAAAAAAAAAATCTCTTACACAGAAGGCAATTAATAAACATTTTTATTTATTCATTAATCCACTCACTCTTTCATTCATTGGATGGTCACAATGTCATTATATAGCTAGGCTGTAACTGCAAATATTTGGGGACAACAGTTCCTCATAGGCTTTTGTAGGAGTTCTGAAGTTACTGACAGAAACTCCTGAAGCTATGACAACAATCTCTTCCCATGAGTCTTAGAAAACCACACAGAACTGACAGAGGAATTATGGGAAGATGGTTGGAAGACTGAAGTAATGGATGTTTTAGAGTTATGGGATCCATCAGAGACCATCCCTTTGGACACATTATTTTGGATCCAGAAATGTGATAGTAAATGTTCATGCATTTTTAACAGTTTCTATATCATTACATTCAGCTAAATTCAACATCATATAAGGGATACTGTGCCAAGATACTGTGCTAAGCAATGCTTCTTAAACTGTAGGTTGTGACCCATATTGCCACAGTAAAAGGTTTCTGAATGTGCACCACCAAAAATTAATGCAAAATCAATTCTGAGGTGTTTCTGGCAGCGTTGCATCTCACAACTTCACTATAGCCTTGGTTCTGAACACAAACATGCACACTTTGCACTATGCATGCTTTCAGGCCGTGCAACACCAAGGAATACTGCCACAGCTTGAAAAGGGGTGGCCAGTGGAAAAAGTTTAAGAAGCTCTGGTGCTAAGTACAGGTAATTATAGACAATCTTTTGGGTAATTTATATACTATTCTAGCTGAGGGGTGATTAGACAAGTACACAAATAACTATAAAATAAAGCAGATTATATGAGCCTGAGGAGAAATCCAAGTTCAATGGGAATTCAGAGGTGGGAGGGTAATATGCAGGTTGTCCCAAAAGTCCTAGTGCATTTTAAAAGCTTTAATAGCTTAGAAAGTTGTTAGAACTTAATAGCTTAAGTATCAGTTAAAGCTTAAAACTACACTAGGACTTTTAGGACATCCTATATAATTGATAGTTTGGGAAAGGAGGATGGTAACCCTTGAAGAGGTTCTCAAATGTTGGGTAAGATTTTAAAGAAAGAGATTGTCAGGAAGGATGGAGACGTTGCTTATGGGTTAGGTAAAACAACATGAGCTAGGCACCAGGGATTGTGTAAGATTCACCACTCCACATTGTGCAGTTGAGAAGTCCTTGCTACAGGACATTTAAAAGTGACTCCCCCAAGTTTAAAAAAATGGCAGCAGAGGAGAGAGATAGACTGTCCTTCCATTTCAAGTATAGTCAAAAATAATTTCTTTTCAGTTCATTATTTCACAATGAAAAAAGACTTACAAAAATTCTAAAATTCTTGAAATTTTAATGTGTGAGCTGTTCTTTTTCTTTTTTTCTTTTTTTTCAATTTGGCTTGAACTCGCTTAAGTAACTCCTTCCCGGTGAGAGAACCCTCTCTATCAATGAATGTGAATCTGCAGCTTCAGAGCTGTAGGTGATATGATCACCTGCTATGAATTCAATTTCCAGTAGATGAATATAGACCTATACTAAGTCAATCAGTCACTCTCTTTTCCTGTCCCTTGTAAAATAATGTGAGAAGATGCCTGACTAGGGTTATAAGTTCAATCTTGTCACTGTGGAACTGTTTTGTAGGTCTTTTTTCTTTCCTTTTTTTTTTTTTAATCTATGAAGCTAAGTAACCCATATCGGAATTTGACCCATGACCTCATTAGGACTTTACCCTAATGAACTGTGCTAATAGGCCTGTTACTGGTGCATGTCTCTCTTCAATAAATGCTCCTCATTGATCTTTACCTTTTGACATCTATTTTTAGCATATACTGTATAGATTCATCTGCCAATCATTCCAGTCACTTTTGGTATTCATTCATTTAGAAAAGATGGGAAAGATGCTTCTAAGAAGACTAATTTTTAAACATCATATTCAGTAAACCATCTCTAGATGATAAAGACCTTCCAAAGGACTCTTGTCTGGTGTAATAATGATAGGAATTTTACATGAGAGATAGCCTTTGGTGGAGACAATAGAATTTCATTGAGCATTAAGATTTAAGCTATACCTTAGACAGCTATGGTCTTCCTAGTTAATTAAAATGGAATAGATAGACAGACAGATAGACCTGTGTGTCTATATATGTATATATCTGTGTGTGTATGTGTGTGTAGTATAAGAGTATTTTGGATCAAAGAACACAACTAGCTTCTACTAGGTAAACCAGGAAATGAAATGACTATCAACATCACAAGTTAAAATAGTAGTTTGAGAAATCCTGATTCGTAACTTTTTCTCTGGTTGTTCCTCTTCTCATTTCTGTTTTTATTACCTTCTACATGCAACCTGCAGTTGCTTTGTCAAAAATGAGTGTCATTGCTACTCATAAACAACATTGTTTCTCTCCTTTGCCCAGTCCTATGGTTCATTCCCTGTAACTCTCCCACAGTCTTTTTCTTTCAATTAAATTCTCTCTCTCTCTGTCTCCCTCTATCTGTCTCTCTCTCTGTGTCTGTATTTCTCTCTTACTCTCTCTGTCTCTCTGACTCTGTCTCTCTCTGTCTTTCTCTGTGTCTCTGTCTCTCTCTGTCTCTGTCTCTCTCTCTTTCACACACACACACACACACACACACACACACACTTTCAAACACAGCTTAATCATATGTTTTACATTACATACACTCATTTAGATCAGTGCTGATAGAGTCTAACAGTTAGACAAAAAGGAAGTAACTCTGGAAGCAAGAATAAATGGAATCTTCATAGTTTTCAAAAGGCTTTCACATAGATTACAGCATTTAATCCTAACAACAATCTGTTAAGATAATTACATTCTGATTCAAAAGGATTTTTTTCTCAATTTAACTTTACCCACATTTCACCTGAAACATTCATTTGTATCCAGCACAAAGTAAGTGCTTCATAAATTCTTGTTAACTATTTGATTACTGCTTAGCATTTCATTTTATTAAGGCAATTGAACTAGAAAAATATGTCAAAAAGAGTAATAACTTTCAAAATATTTCAAGTGTGAAAATATAATAGAATCATAAAAAGAATACTATTGAAATGTTATATCTAATGCTCATAGTAGGTACATCATTATCATCATCATCATCACTAACATTTAGTAGAGCACTTATTATGTGTCAGGCATTGTACTATCCATCCATCCATCTATCTATCCATCTATCTATCTATCTATCTATCTATCTATCTATCTATCTATCACAGCTAAGTGATAGAGCACCAGGCAGTGAGCCAGGAATCTTCACCTTCCTGAGCTCTTATCTGGCTTCAGACACTTCCTTGACATATGACCCTGGGCAAGTCTACTGAATCTTGTTTGCTTCAGCATCCTCATCTGTAAAATGAGCTAAAGAAAGAAATGGCAAACTGTTCCAGTATATTTGCTGAGAAAACCCAAAATTGAGACATGGAAAGTCAGACATGACTGAAATAACTGAAAAACAACAACAAATATGTGTGTATACACATATACACACATGCATACATACTTATATATGTAATGTGATATATGTATGTGTGTATACACACAATTATCTCATTTTATTTTTATAACAACCCTAGGAGGTAGAAACTATTTTTGATTAATAATTGTTTATTGATTTACAACGTGTGTTAAAATATACAATGATCTCAGAATCAAAATGATCATCAAATAGAAGGTAGCAACAAGTGAGGGTGCTGATGGAAATGAGAAAAAAAAATAAGAGAATTTCAAAGTACTTTTCAAAATTAAATGCTAATAGGCTACAGATGTGGCAAATTGGCATAAAATCATATAGATTATTTTGTTTTGCTTCACACTTACCTTAAACTGTGATATCAATATGATGTTAAATAGTTCAAAGAAAATTAAAATATACTGACAAATGAAATGAATATGTGATTTTTGGATGCACTCAAAATGGCATAATGTCAGAAGGAGGATTGATATGGGTCTTTCTTAATCACAGTTGCATATGGCCTGTGCAAGTGGCTATAAGGACGTAGCTTCCCTCATCCTAGACCATGATGCAGATCTCAATGTGGTGGATAATCAGTACTGGACACCTCTCCATTTGGCAGCGAAATATGGCCAGGTAAAGTGATCTCCCTGTTCGTTTATAATTATTTATTTTAGATTCTGAAGCTTCTTGAGATTACTCTTTCATTTTACAATTTAGAATTTTTCTTGGCTCCAAAGCTTATAAAATTACTCATCATCTCAGCAGCAGGCACCACAAGGTATGTATGTGTTTTGCTTTTTGTTTGTTTGTTTGTTTTGTTTTTTGCTTATAGCATTTATTAAGAGAGAAGCTTAGTAAGCACTTTTATGACAAGGAGAAAAAAATCCATCATTAGAATATATACACACACACACACACACACACATATATATATACACACATATGCTTTTAAAATATTATTCTTCATATGCTACTTAACACCTCCTGACTGGGAAAATATTTCATGAATTTATAACATACTCAATAAAATAAATTTTGCAATGATGTCTGTTTCAACCTGCATTATTTCAACAAGCTTGTAATTTTACAAGTTAATAGCCATTCCATTTGTTTTATTTAGTTAGATCCCTGAAAGCTAAATTATATTTTACATGTCCTTTTTCTCCTTGTTGCATCTAATGTATTCTAATTTTCATGGACAAATTATGAGCAACAATTTACTAGTTTGAATCCTATTACCAGTAGCAATTAAACTTTATTGAGTATATTTTCAATCAATTGCTGTTTCTAGATATGTTTATATTAAATTTATAAATGTATTAAAACTTCATATTTGCAAGGACTTTATATCTTACAAAAGACTTGTATTCAATATCTCACTTCCTTTTCACATCAAGCAAATTAAAAAATTAATAACAATTGTTTCTGTTTTAGCCTGAATGCCTAAGGGTCTTCTCTCCCAGATTAATTTTTTGACAAGGTCAAAGAGGTCATTTTTTGCCTCATTTCTTACCTAGCCTTAATCTTTCAATGGGTATTGACTGAGACTCAGTAAAGACCTTAGAACTTAGAAAGGCCAAGGTCTCCCACTGCATCCTCAGACGTGTCCAGTTGTCCTGATCTTTATCTTGTCACTGGCTCCAGATGTCTCTGGAGGACAGAGTAAGGCTGGTGACCTTGCACAGCCCTGCCTCACTGAAATCCAATTTACTTGCAAGTCATGACACACCTTTCTGATGTCATTGGTTCTTTTCAAGAATGAAGGACAAACGACAAAAATAGTAATCCTCTTCACAAAAAGTATTGTGTAAAGGAGCTACTGTCTCCATTTTGCAGATAAGGAAACTGAATTCCAAAAAGGTTGATGATGTGCTCAAACTCACACAGCTACTAAGTAGATATCTAGTGTTCTTTTTAAACTTACCACACTGCTCCCCTATTATGGAGGGTTGGACTTAAGTACTCTCTGATACTACCCCTAACTCTAGATGTCTTATTTATTAAGTATCTGTTACATATAAGCTGCTCTGCCATGCCTTAAGAATGGGTATGCAAAAATGAAGTAGCCTCTGCTTTCCAGAAACTTTCATTCTATTGTAAAGATTGTTGTTGTTTAATAATTTTCAATTGTGTCTGACTCTTCATAAATCCCACTTGGGGTTTTCTCACCGAAGATACTAGAGCACTTGCCATTTCCTTCTCCATCTCATTTTACAGATGAGAAAAGGGAGGCAAGCAGCATTGACTTGCCCAGGGCCACACAGCTAGTAAATGTCTGGGGCAAGATTTGAACACAGGAAGATGAGTATTCCTGATTCCAGGCCTGGCACTCTATTCACTACACCACCTAGGTGTCCATTGTAAAGATATTGTAAACATACAAGTACACAGATAAGTATACAAAAGGAACATACAATATAAATGAAAAGTAATGTCCTAAAGAAGAGAGGAGTAACATGTTCAAAACTAAGTAAGCTTTGTGTAAGACATGGTATCTGACTTGGCCCTTGAAGGAAATTAGGGATTCTAAGAGAAAGAGGTAAGGAAGATGTGCATTCTGGGCGCAAAGACACAAAAATAATAGATGGAAGGTCATGTCCAGGGAGCATTCAGTGGAATTCTTGAATTAAAAAAAAACCCTCATGGAACCCACTCAGCACCTATATGCTCTTGACAAAGTGGATGTTCTTGAGGGCGACAATTGACTCTAACTGGTTAACGTAATGAGAACAATGAATATTATAATGAGAAGTATACCCATTCTAATGATAGACTGGGCAATATGACTTTGATCACTCTCACTTCTAGACCAGCTCAAGCCTTGGGCAATCTAGGCAAAGGATATATCTCCATCCAAGCCTTAGTAGAACATAATAGTATAGAATTCACCTTAGATTAAATTCTTTGCAAGGTTCCCTAGTTGAAGTTCTCCCAAGAGTAAATTCTCTGAAGTATACAGTGTAGCAAGCTAGGAATAGAAGGATAAGATCAAAGTGCTACATAGTGATTTCTTTCCAGAGTCTTTCTCTTCCTTTGGTTATCGAAGAGTGATTGGAACGGTCCATCTTCTTTGAAATTGGAAGCTAAAAGAACCCTGGATCTTTCTTTTCTGTTACTCTTAGCAACGTAAGCCCAGCCTTCATGAAGGCATGAGGCAATGAGTAGTCAGTTTCCACTGCTTAGAAGAAAGTGCCATGTAAATGTTCCTTTGAGCAATGATTACATATCTATATTTAATCCACAAAAAAGAAAGAGCCCTTAAGGTTTATAGAATGGAAGGGGATGACATAAACAGACCTGGCCTTAGGAAAATCACTATGGCAGACAAATGGAGTCATCCTAAATACTTGCTGTATAAATTATTTAATGAGTATGCTTGAAATAAAACAAAAGATGATTTTAGTCACTGTGAGTTTCCTCATAAGATACTATTAAGGCACCACCATCTGAAAATTTGGAAATATTTCTTTAAGTAATTTATTCTTTCAACAAGTATTTGGGGGGGCGGAGCCAAGATGGCGGCATAGCAGCAGCAATATATCGCAGCTCTCACATAGCCACTCCAAAATACCCATGGAATAGGACTCTGGACCAATCCTAGAACTTCAAAAGCACACAAAGATACTTCCCACTAAAGCCAGCTCGGCTACGAGGAACCATATCAGCACTGCAAACCGAAACCATCCTGGCCTGAAGCCGTGGCTGTGCCCCGGGGGCGGCCGGGTGGGAGGTGCAGAGAAAGCTCTCAGGTGAGGGATTAGCACCAGCTGCACGTGAGGGGGGATTGTGAAAGAGGGAGATAAGCCTCTGGCCGAAAGGTCTCCAGAGCGGAGAAGCAAAAGGCGGAGGTTTTGCACCCGCCTCCCCGTTGTAGCTTCCTGCCCTCCGCCTGCAAAAAGCAGGGGACTGAGCGATTGTTTTCAGACCAGTGCTTTCACGTTGAGCAGCCTGGATCCGGATCGTGGTCTTGGGCCTCAGTCTTGGAGTCTTCATTATCCAGTCAGCCGGAAGTCTACAGCAGCCGGGAGGACCCCAGCGATTTGGGACAGAGCTTTCCCTTCTGGAAGCAGAGCCCCACAGAGATTTTAAAAAAATTCATGGTCTGAAGAACCATGAGTAAGAATAAGCATAAGAAGCTAAGTAAGAACAGCTCCCAAAACCTAGACTCCTTCTTTCGGGAAAAGAAGGATCATGGGAGAGAGAGGGAGGAGGAGAGTGCAGCCAGAGCGCCCCCACCAGAGGCCTCCAATAAACATGAAGAATGCC
>JAQQSV010007780.1:0-13935 GCA_028646515.1 Pseudochirops corinnae
GATACATGTTCTTGGAGCTACTTGATATATGTGCTGAGCATTAAGGAGGCCAATTAGGCCCCTGCTCCCTGCCTACTTGAGCTCTGCTGCTTCATCCCGTCCCATCCCATCCCGTCCCGTCCTGTCCCATCCCATCCCATCCCATCCCATCCCATCCCATCCCATCCCATCCCATCCCATCCCATCCCATCCCATCCCATCCCATCCCATCCCATCGCTTCCCAGGGATGACTTATGTTCCAAAGCCTGTCTAATGTTCTTTTTTTCTTAATTAAACTTTTATTGAATTTTCTTCTCCTTTTAATACTGGTTTTGGTTCTTGTCTTCAATGATGACAGAAGCCTGGGAGTAGCCATGTGAATCCCGTTTCTGAGAGTCCCATTTTGCAGGATTAGCCGTTTTTAATGACTTTAATCTTCTTTTTCAAAGTGATTTCCCCCCCTCATTCTGTTAAATTCCTTTGATTGTATTAATGCAGAATTATTATTCCAAGGGAAGGGGAAAAATTAGGGTCTAGCATCGGCAGCTGTTTGACACCACGTCTTAAGAATATCTTCTGATGTCCTCACTTCTAGTATGCCTTTCTTTAGGGGAGCTCACTGCATTTCCACCTCTTGCCATGTTAGAGGAACTCTGGTGATAAGCCGCATTGATCAGTTGTGAAAAAATAACTCAGAGCTGGGAGCAGACATTAACACAGTAGTGAGTGCTTAATTAATGCTTATTAATTTGACTCACCTTCATACTACAGGAGCAGGGAAAGGAATAAGCATTTAGATAGCACCTATTGTATGCCAGGGATTGTTGTGCTTAGTACCTTACAGATATTATCTCCTTTGATGACAGATTCACTTACTCTTTCTCCCTCCACCCCCAACTCCCTTCCCCTTTGGGGTCCCAGAAACTTTAAAGAATGACACATCTCACTTGACTTGCCTCTCTACCAGAGGAGAAGGGAAGGGAATAAGCCTTTATATACAGGGCCTGCTGTGCCCAGGCATTCTGCTTCGTGCTGTCCAGATAACTCACTTGATGATAATAGCAATCCGCCCTCCCCTCCCCTCTCTTTCCCCATGGGGCCCTAGGAACTCGTACAAATGGCAGATTTCGCTTTTCGTCTCTTGCCTCCTGGCTTCTGAGCAGGTGCCCATTCCCTTCCTCTGTCTCCCTCCCAGTCTTGTAGACTTAACTGGTTTCCTTCAGAGCACAGCTTGGGTTTCCCCCTCTGAGATGAGGCTTTCCCGATTCCTTCAGCTATGAGAACTCTGTTGCTCTTGAAATTACTTTTTGTTTTTTGTTATTTTGTCCTCTGCATTTACTTATCTATGTACATGTTGTATCCCAGTAAAATGTAAACTTTTTGAGGGCAACAGCTGGTTTTCATTTTTGTCGTTGTACTCCCAGCCTTTTGTAGAGATTCTTCACTTTAACCAACACTGAAATGGTTCTCAAATTGAATTGAAATGCATTGAAGCTGCTTCCCAATTGATAAATGCACTAAATCTCCAAACCATTTTCAAAAAGGAGTTTTTAACCTTTTTTTGACATAGACCCCTTTGGCTGTGTGGTGAAGCCTATGGACCCCTTCTCAGAATAATGCTTCTTAATGCATGAAAGAAAATGTCTATTATTATGAAAGGAGCCAGTTACATGGAAATACATTTATAAAATTATTTAAAAACAAAAACAAGGTCGCTGACCCAGGTTAAGAACCCCTCATTTACAGAGTAAAGACAGCTGGACACAAAAAGTTAATAGCTTTTTTTTTTTTGGAAGCAAACAGCAATTTGATTTTTCAACTTTTTATGTAAACATGGCCAATTTCCCCAATTCATCTTTTTCAATTTAAAACAACCTCATTTCATTTGAATGCAAATAATTATCATCTCAGCAAGTGCTCAGTTTTGCCATCCGCACAATAAAATGCTTAGCCTTGTTTTCTAAAATTGTTCGTAAGTCTACCCCGCTCTGCCTCTGAAGCAGAAGGCAATTGGAGCTTGGGGACTGAGGAGAACCTGACTTTTCGGGTTTTCTCCAGGGAGCATGAGGTCCTCACTCAGACTGTATATGTTCAGAGGGATTGCTTAAGCAAGAGTATAGACTTGTAAGATTTGGGGAGGGGGCAGAGGAGGAGAAGGAGCAGAGCTTGGATTTATACTGAGGTCCTCCTCTGTTTAGACAACTGAAGATTGGTGGTGCCCAGACTGAAAGATGCATGAAAGGCTGGTGGGCTGTTTTTTGAGAAAGAATAACTTCCTACCACCCTCTTGCCCCTTTCCTGCTTGCTCTCTTGGCTTCTACTTTTTTCATTCAGACCTTTTCTCCAATATGTAGTGTTCTTGGAGGAGCAAAGGCTTTTAGCCTATTGGCTTATGGATTGGATTGGCCAAAGAGTCTATGTGCATTCAAGTAACAGATATATTTTGATACAGTAAAACATTGAAAGCAAAAACAAACAAAAAACTCCAGCCCAGCCTCACAAGTTGGGGGCGGGATCACTATGTGCTAGTGAACCAATCACCCTAGTTCCAGCCTTAGCCTCCTTCTCCATCCCTTTTGTCTCTTGGCCCCTGGAGAAGCCCAGCTGGTGTGAGTTGGGAATTACCAGGCAGTGATCCACAATGCTTCCCCACCGAATGTAATCCGGGAAGTGGGCAGCCCAGCTGGATTGTTCCAGTCCAAAGGGCCCAGTAATGTGAGGACCCCAAGGGACCTCATCTCGTTTGCTTGGGAAAGGAACCTTTGCCGGTGGTATCAGAGGGTGAGATACTACTAGGAAGGAAGGAACACTTGGGAAGCTGGACCCCTTGATATGGCTTACGACAATTTGTTTTCCAGTTTGGGGGAGCATTCAGGAGTGATGGGAGAAGATGAGGATTAAAATCTGGAGCTCCACGGGGGCCTGGGTTTGTACTTAGCTGCGTGGAGCGTCTTTGTCGGACGTCCACGTCTGATTAGTGTGCTGCCTTTCAGATCGCTGGCAGATGGTTAGGGTTGTGCTACAGGGGAGTGGTAGGGCACTTAAATCCTGGCCGTGCCAGTGAGGCAGCCAGTACCATTGCATCTTGGGAAGGAGGAGGGCGATTGGTTTTGGGTGAAGGGTAAGAACTTAGAGGGTTTTTAGACCAGATTTTGTGTGAGCATCTTTATTCAATTTCTCTCCACAGCTATGAATCGTCCCTTTTCCAGGGCGAGAACATGTGCTTCTGAACTCTGTCTCGGTGTGTGAGTGTGTTTGTGCACACATGCCTGTGTGAGGGTGTGTGTGTGTGTATGTGTGCATGTGTGCACGTGCCCGCTCCCTCACATGAAAGGCCTGGGAGGCCACTTTTATTGGCTGCTTTAAGAACTAGTTGGAATGGGATCATTAAATGTTTTATAAGAGTAAACGGTCCTGTTTGTCTGGGAGGAAGCAGAGGGAGGGAGGAGGGGAGCAGGGAGAGCTGCTTTGCTGGGTTTACACACACACAAAAAAGGTCAGTGCAGCTTAATTTAATGTTTTGTTTGTCTCTCCCCTCCCCCGCAGCAGCTCTGTGGCCTATTTCATTCATTATTGAGTTTTATATCCTACTTGACATGAAACGTGATCTTTTCAACTGACTGCACGGGACGGCTGGCTTCATTCTGTTCTCCTTATCTTTAATATCTTTAGTAACTTAACTTTTCCCCTCTCGGGCTATGTGGTTTTGTTTTTTCTTCAACAGCCAATTTTTGTTTATGTCGTTGTCTTGAGCCCACTGGGGAGTCGATAGGACTGGACAGCGCCTTCTCCCCTTAGGTAGATAAAGATTTCTCAGCTCTTTGATGAAGCCTTGCCTGACCCTTCCCTGTCACTAACAGGTTTATAGGTCCTCCCTTATATTGTGTTTGGGTCCTTAATGAAGATCCTGGTATCTTGGAAACATCTTCTGGTTGACATCTGTGTAAGGACATAATGCCAAGCCATTTTATTGGGAACCCCACCCCCTTTGGTGGTATGCCATGGACAGATATACAAACAAGAGGGAAATCTCTCCTTAAGTGATAGGGCCTTGAGGGACCTAACCGTCTCCTTTCAATTCTTTTTACTTCATTTCCACATGCTTTCTACTAACTTTTTGGAGTTTTCTTTCCATATTATTTGCATTATGCCACTCTTCTCTTTCCCAAAGAGTCATGTATGGCATTTATTAATTTAGCAGTCAGTTAAAATGAAATCAGATTAATGTGGGTTTTGAGACTCTTTTTTTTTTTTTTGGAGGGAGGGTGAACATTTTCTGTGACCCTTAGAGATACCACTCAGTACTGGAGCATTATAGACTCAATGATCGGGACTTGGGGTCTTAGTGATTGTCAGCTGGTGCAAACTAGCAAAAGATTAGGTTGAAGGAAGCCACCCCTTACTGTCAGTGGGAAGTTAGCCCTAGAGGCCTCCCCACTCCAGTGATGACTTCCAAGTTGGCATGTGCTCTGGAGGTACTCATGCGTCTTAGAGCTTACCCTGGGCTTTAACCTCTTTGGGGAGGTGTAGGGCCTTGGGGGACAATGGTAGCTAAGAAGGCCATGGGTAGGTGTGTTATTAATGGAAAAGATGTTTCCCATTAGCATCTGGCCAAGCTTCTTGAGAAATGACACCGTGTGCTGTTTGCTTTCCCAACATCCTTTATAATCTGGAAGGCATCTTGTCCCCGTTCCCTCTCTGTCTGTGTCTTTGATTCCTTTTGTTTTCTTTCTGCCCCCTGCCCCTCACTCCCCGTTTTCCTCTGAGCACTTGGTTTGCTGTGCAGCAGTAGAAGGCACAGTGTTGTCGAGAAGCTTTGTCCTTATTTCGCAGATGCCCTGGGAATCGTCTCTAATCTCCTTTCTGCTTCCCCATTACAGATGGTGATGACGACCCACAGCTCTCCTGGGTGGCTTCATCTCCCTCCAGCAAAGATGTTGCGTCACCTACTCAGATGATAGGAGATGGGTGTGACCTCGGCATCGGAGAGGAGGAAGGGGGGACTGGCCTGCCCTACCCGTGTCAGTTTTGTGACAAGTCCTTCATCCGCCTGAGCTACCTTAAGAGGCACGAGCAGATTCACAGCGACAAACTCCCCTTCAAGTGTACCTACTGCAGCCGTCTCTTCAAGCATAAGAGAAGCCGGGACCGGCACATCAAACTCCACACGGGCGACAAGAAGTATCACTGCCACGAGTGCGAGGCGGCCTTCTCCCGCAGCGACCACCTCAAGATCCACCTCAAGACCCACAGCTCGAGCAAGCCCTTCAAGTGCACGGTCTGCAAGCGGGGCTTCTCCTCCACCAGCTCCCTGCAGAGCCACATGCAGGCCCATAAGAAGAACAAGGAGCACGTCGCCAAGTCAGAGAAGGAGACCAAGAAGGACGACTTCATGTGTGACTACTGCGAGGACACCTTCAGCCAGACCGAGGAGCTGGAGAAGCACGTCTTGACCCGCCACCCCCAGCTCTCGGAGAAGGCTGACCTGCAGTGCATCCACTGCCCAGAAGTCTTCGTGGACGAGAACTCGCTGCTCGCCCATATCCACCAAGCCCACGCCAACAAGAAACACAAGTGCCCCATGTGCCCAGAGCAGTTTTCCTCAGTGGAGGAGGTCTATTGTCACCTGGACAGCCACCGGCAGCCAGATTCCAGCAACCACAGCATCAGCCCTGACCCTGTGCTGGGGAGCGTGGCATCCATGAGCAGTGCCACCCCTGACTCGAGCGCCTCTGTGGAGCGAGGCTCCACCCCAGACTCCACCTTGAAGCCTTTAAGGGGCCAGAAAAAGATCCGGGCTGTGGACCGGGAAGAAGGGCAGAGCTGGTCCAAGGTTACCTATAGCTGCCCCTACTGCTCCAAGAGAGACTTTAACAGCCTTGCTGTCCTGGAGATTCACCTGAAGACGATCCATGTGGACAAGCCCCAGCAGAGCCATACGTGCCAGGTCTGCTTGGACTCTATGCCCACGCTGTATAACCTCAATGAGCATGTACGGAAGGTCCACAAGAACCATGCCTACCCCATGATGCAGTTCAGTAACATCTCTGCCTTCCACTGCAACTACTGCCCTGAGATGTTTGCCGACATCAACAGCCTTCAGGAGCACATCCGGGTCACCCACTGTGGCCCCAATGCCAACCCTGCAGATGGCAACAATGCCTTCTTCTGCAACCAGTGCTCCATGGGCTTCCTCACTGAGTCCTCCCTCACGGAACACATCCAGCAGACCCACTGCAATGTGGGGAACTCAAAACTGGAATCCCCTGTTGTACAGCCAACACAGTCGTTTATGGAAGTTTACTCCTGCCCATATTGCACAAACTCCCCCATTTTTGGCTCCATCCTAAAGCTTACAAAGCATATTAAAGAAAACCACAAGAATATTCCATTGGCACACAATAAAAAGTCTAAGGCAGAGCAGAGCCCAGTTTCTTCTGATGTGGAAGTCTCATCCCCTAAAAGGCAACGACTCTCTGCTAGCATCAACTCTGTTTCCAACGGTGAATACCCGTGCAATCAGTGTGATCTCAAGTTCTCCAACTTTGAAAGTTTCCAAACCCACTTAAAATTGCATCTGGAGCTGCTTTTAAGGAAACAGTCATGCCCTCAGTGTAAAGAGGACTTTGACTCCCAGGACTCACTCCTGCAGCACCTCACGGTCCACTACATGACCACCTCGACCCATTATGTGTGTGAGAGCTGTGACAAGCAGTTCTCATCCGTGGACGATTTGCAGAAGCATTTGCTGGACATGCATACTTTTGTGCTGTATCACTGCACTCTCTGCCAAGAAGTCTTCGATTCCAAGGTGTCCATCCAAGTGCATCTGGCGGTGAAACACAGCAATGAGAAGAAGATGTACCGTTGCACGGCCTGTAACTGGGACTTCCGGAAGGAGGTGGATCTGCAGATTCATGTCAAGCACAGCCACCTGGGCAATCCCACCAAGTCACACAAGTGCATCTTTTGTGGGGAGACCTTTAGCACTGAGGTGGAGCTGCAGTGCCACATCACCACCCACAGCAAGAAGTACAACTGTAAGTTTTGCAGCAAAGCCTTCCATGCCATCATCCTCCTGGAGAAACACCTCCGGGAGAAGCATTGTGTCTTTGATGCAGCAGCAGAGAATGGCACAGCCAATGGCATGCCACCAGCGGGCAAGAAGGCGGAGCCAGCGGATATCCAGAACATGCTCCTGAAGAACCCTGAAGCTCCTAACAGCCACGAGGCCAGCGAGGATGACGTGGATGCATCAGAGCCCATGTATGGCTGTGACATTTGTGGGGCGGCCTACACCATGGAGGTTCTGCTGCAGAACCATCGCCTGAGGGACCACAACATCCGGCCTGGTGAGGATGACTGCTCCCGGAAGAAGGCGGAGTTCATCAAAGGCAGCCACAAGTGCAATGTCTGCTCACGGACCTTCTTCTCGGAGAACGGACTGCGGGAGCACATGCAGACCCACCGGGGTCCCGCCAAGCATTACATGTGCCCAATATGTGGGGAGAGGTTCCCGTCGCTGTTAACGCTCACGGAGCACAAGGTGACACACAGCAAGAGCCTGGACACAGGTACCTGCCGCATCTGCAAGATGCCCCTTCAGAGCGAGGAGGAGTTCATTGAACACTGCCAGATGCACCCCGACCTGCGCAACTCCCTCACCGGCTTCCGGTGTGTAGTCTGCATGCAGACGGTCACCTCCACCCTAGAGCTTAAGATCCACGGCACCTTCCACATGCAGAAGCTGGCGGGCAACTCGGCAGCCTCCTCCCCTAATGGCCAGTCGCTGCAGAAGCTCTACAAATGTGCGCTTTGCCTCAAAGAGTTTCGAAACAAGCAGGACCTGGTGAAATTGGATGTCAATGGCTTGCCCTACGGCCTGTGTGCTGGCTGCATGACCCGCAGCACCAATGGACAGGCATCTGGCCTGACCCCACCAGAGGCCAGCGAGCGGCCGTGCGGGAGCCTCCGGTGTCCGGAATGTAGTGTCAAGTTTGAGAGTGCAGAAGACCTGGAGAGCCATGTACAGATGGATCACAGGGACCTGACACCTGAGACGAGTGGGCAGAGGAAAGGTGCCCAGACATCTCCTGTCCCCAGAGTAAGTAGCCCTGATGACCTCTGCTCCCCTCCTCTGCCTGGGGCACCCCCTCATTGATGGTGTGGGTGGATTTCCTTTGTGATTTGAGACCACAGGCCTATTTTTGAGCCAGTACATTGTTGGATCTTCTTGCATTTCAGTACTAGAGGCTAGGTGTTTCTGCTTGTTATCATTGAAATAGAAAGCCAATGCAGGGGGTGACATCTCTTCTTCCTCTCTTCTCCCCACCTCCATCCCTGTGCGCGCGCGCGCGCGCGCGCACACACACACACACACACACACACACACACACACACACACACACACACACCCCTTTGTGGACAAATCTTTTTCATTTTGACACTTAAGTATCATTGGGATCATAGGGCCCATGGTATTTGCTTGCCTGTTCATTGATTGATTTGAGTTGGAAAACACCCTAGAGTTCATCTAGTCCCGTTTTACAGATGAGGAAACTTGAGCCTCCCCCCCTTAAACTAACTGACTTGCAGAAGTTCACACAGATAACAGAAATGATAAAAATGAGTCACAGTTTGTAGCAGTTCACAAGCTGATGGACCACTCAGCCTACCATCCTTGTGAGGCTGGTAGTATGGGGATCATCATCCCCACTTTGCCGATGAGAAAAATATACCTCAGATAATTAGAATGGCTTACCTTTGGTCCCCTGGCCAGCAGGTGTGTTTATTCCTTTCAGAGGTGGGTTAAGAAAGTATAAACTCATAGAATTTAGAACTAGAAAGCCCTTTGAGGTTGGACCCTACCTTCTCATTACATCCTGTTCATCACTTTGGCACGGCTGAAAGGGAGACACATTTGGAATCAGGAGACTTGGGTTCAGATCTTGGCTCTATGTGCTTCGGGCCAGTCTCTTTATTTCTCTGGGTATCAGTTTTCACATCTGTAAAATGAGGAGAAGGGGTAAGATGGGCTCCAAGATCCCATCCAGTTCTAAAACTATGATTTGTGATCAAAGGTTTGAACCAAAATTTCCCAGTCCAAACCCAGTTCTCTTTCCACCATCCTCATCGGTTTCTTACAAGAACCCCTTGTCTGGCTGCATCTCCCTGATTGGGGGAGCAGAGTCGGAGCAGCCCTTTCCTTGATGACTGTGGGGCTTGGGTCCAGGAGGCTGAGTGGAGACATTCTATAGGAACTGCACTCTTCCATCTGGCTGTTTGCTTCTCAAGCTTTAGACCTGTAGGCCTTAGGATTCTCTCCGGGTTTGTGTTGTTTCCAGATGGGTGGAGATGCCAAATGTTTCCTAAGAGTAAACTCTTCCAGGTGCTACTGTTGCTGGCCTTGAGGGAGGCAGGATTTGGGGCTGTAGCCTTTTGCCACAGGTGCTTGCTGTGGGCCTGTTTTGCTGGTGTTGTTTGGCCTTGGGACTTGGCAGTAGGCTCCATGCTGGGGAGCAGGGGGTGGGGGAAAGAGAGAGTGAGAGAGACAGAGACAGAGAGACACAGAGAGAGAGAGAGAGAGAGAGAGAGAGACAGAGAGACAAAGAGACAGAGAGACAGAGAGAGACAGAAAGAGTGAAACAGAGAGACAGAGTGAGACAGAGAGAGACCGTGCACAGAGGGAAAAAGGGAGGAAGGCGGGAGAGATAGAAGAACAGACAGAGAAAGAGTGAAGAGAGAGATTCATATAGAAACCTAACATGTTTTCACTGAGAGAAAACTTAGAGAACTTTTATTTTGTTCAGCCTTTTTTTTTTATGGAAGTGAAAATATAGCTCAAACATAGGAAGGTGACAGCTGGAGACATAATCAGATGGAGTTGGAAAAAGCATAGTTTTCCCAAATCTTAGAGAGACAGAGATGCAATCTTAGCCAGTATAGTCACATCTGGAGCTTGGTAGCTGCCTTCCAAAGGTGCAACAACTTGCCAGGTTGCTCCTTTGGACTCTGCATGATTCTGGATATTTGGAGGCTGTGTTGGCAAGCCTCCTCATGGGATACGGCCCCTGTTGCCCTTAGGGAGCTGAAGATTGCCCAGAAATTGGACCGTGTTTAGTTATTAGATGGAGATTTGGCCCAGAAGTTCCTCAGACATTGTGGCCTAGACATTCTGTAGGGCAGGGGGTGGTGGTGAGGAGTGATGGGAGCAGGTTGGAAAGTGGGTTGTGCAACTAGTCTCACTTGTAGGCTGTTTCAAGGTCCCATTTGGAGCCCTACCTTTTTTGGCTGTGGGACCTTCAAAGGGCCTGGGATAGGACTGCCCTTCAGCCTAGGTCCCCTAGTTCCTCGATCTCAAGGAGCTTAAATTGGTTGAGATAAAAAAAAAAAAAATCTCAGTATCTAGCTTGAATCTTGATAGGACCCCAGGGTCTATGTCTGTAGCAACAGGCTCTCTAGGGAATATAGCCCTGTGGGATGGATGCTGCCTGTAAAGAACTCAGGTATCTTCCAACCCACTGCATAAAAATAATAATAATGCCACATCACACTCAGGGTTTTATACTTTTCAAAATACTTTTTGCATCTATTATTATTATCATTATTATCTTTTGAAACCACCCTTGTGTTGGATTGGTTGAGTAGTATCATCACCATTCCAGAGATGGGAAAACTGAGACACAAAGAGTTTAAGACCTAAGTCATGGAGCTGGGTTGAGAGAACCCAGGGCTTCCAACTCTTTATACTACCTCAGGAAGGTCCCTTTGTCTCCCTGATGAGGTACTGTTGGAGAAGCTTCCCAGGGTGCGCAGAGCTATCTCTGAGTCTCCTTTCCTAGGGTCTTGGTCGCCTTTCCCTTGTACATTCTTCCTTCTTTCATTCTTCATCCATATCCTCATTTCTGACTTGAGTGCTTCCCCTACTCTTGCATTTTGTCTCTGATTTGCAGAAGAGCAATAGTGGGTTAGAAAAGCATCATGAGATGACCCGGCTAACAAGCATCAGGACCATATTTTTATAAGTAGAACCTGATGTTGGCCCCAGTCCTTGGGGAAAGGGAGAGAGACCCATAAGAATGAGAAGGCACCTTGACGGGGTGGAGCCAAGATGGCAAAGTAAAAGCAGGGACTCTCTTGAGCTCTTCCCCAAAACCCCTCCAAATATCTGTAAAAAATGACTCTAAACAAATTCTAGAGCAGAGAAGGCACCTTGAGTGCAATGATCTCTTTTCAGTTACAGACCTCTAAAAATTGCAAAAAGAAATCCAAGAGAAAAGCAAAAAGAAAACCAATCACAAAAAGAAAACCAAGAAGGATCCTCTTTGGAATAGGGCACTGGGGATGGAAAGAGAGCAGATATTAAGGAAATTGATAGGAGGGGAACAGGAAAGGAGGGGACAGAAGAAGAGAGAGAATCTGCATGAATGAATGAAATAATGAGTATCCCCCTTTCCCTTTTATATGTTAGTGTTCTCATAAGCATCTGGTCCTGGACCACTTTACCTGGTTTGTGCCAAGTGTGGGATGGGCTTCTAGCTTTTCATGGAGAGGAGCTGGTGAAGGACCAGGGACCAGGGTCAGGATTCTCATGCCGTGTGTTTGTGTATCAGTCTATGTGTTTCTGTGTCCGTGTGCAAGTGAACATATGAGTGTGCCTGCATAGATTTGAATATGTATGTGCTTTTGAAGAAGTATCTAGCTCTGCAGGCATGTGGGGAGCTGTGAATGGCATCTGTGGATGTGCATCTGTTGTCTTTCTGTGGGGTTGTGTTACATGTGTGAGCACTTGTGTCTGTGTATGAGTGAGGCTGGGTTTGCGTGAGTTTATGTGTGCAAACTTGCATGTGTCAGTGCCTCTGTCTGTGAGTCATTTTGAGTGTCAGAGAGGGGGCTGTGTTGTTTGTCTTGTGCATGTTTATCTGCGTTTAAGAGGGTTGGCGTGTGTGTGTGTGTGTTGTGTGTCTATATGCGAGCACATGTTTCTTGTCACAATCAGTGGTCTTTCGTCATTTCCCATGGAAATTCCCCTCCAGTTGCACTTTGCCGCGAGGGATTGCCGAGTTCTCCACCAGTGATTTCATTCCCACATCAGAATCCAGCTTCCAAACCAGAGTGGAGTGGCAGCTACTTCTTTCCCATGCTGGGCCCTCCCTATGTTAATTATTTTCAGTGCACATCGAACCTGCTTCGCTCAGGGCTGCCCCAGGAGAGATAAATAAAATAAGGTCCAGTCATGGAATATTACCCCCTACTGGCACCTAGCCTGCAGTATTTATGGTTCTTCGGCTTCCACTTGAGCTGCCTCAGAGACAGACGTGAGGTTTCTTCTTCTAGTCATTTCCTCCTTCTCCCCCCAGACAGCCCTCAACCTTGCCTGGCCTTCCTCAGAAACACTTTCCAGGGGAGCTTGAATTGACCAGCAGACTCCCTCCTGGCTCCTGCCTTGGCAATAGGGAGTCTGGCCTCTGTGGGGTGGGGCTGGGGGTGGGGGCTCCCCGGCCACCCAGGTAAGGGTAGCGGTGTGGGGGACTGCCTGTTGCTTCATTTCCAGGTGCATGTTCTTTCCAGATGCTGGTATGGGAACAACGTGACTATTGAGGGCCTTGGACAGAGGGTCCTAATGATGATCTCGCAGGAGTAGTGGTGTGTGTGTGGGGGCAGGGCTGAAGATCTGCTTTCTTTGTCACAGACTTACTTGGGGATTGCCTATTCCTTGGCCTCATTATCTTCATCTGTTAAATGGGCATAGGGAATTTTACTTAGTCCTCCTGTTGGGGTTGTTAGGAGGCTACAGGGAACTAATATAAGTGCCTTTTAAAGCATAAAGCTAGTAGTAGGTATGAGGTACTATGTTGAGACTGTGTTGGCTGTACTGAGGGAAGGGGGGGGTGTCAATCGGTTCAGTGACTCAGAAGTGATGGGATCATAGTTAGACACCAGGAAGAAACTGAGGACAAAGGTAGCTAAGTGACTAGGCCAGGTTATACAGGTAGTAAGCATCAGATGCGGGATATGAACCCAGCTCCTTGGACTGCCGATTCAGTGAGATGTTACTGTGTAGTCTGAGATGAGGCCTTGAAGAACTTACTTGTTCTTCCTCACCTTCTCCAACCTTTTTTTTTTTAAACACCAGGAGTTTCCATTGTTTTGGGGGAACAGTAGTTTATGCTTATGCAGTGATTTAACGTTCGAAAATGGCATCCCTTAAAATAACATTTTGCAGAGAAGGTACCTATGACTTAGATTAAATGAGAGGGGACACTTGGGGCATTATGGGAAGGAGGTGAAGCTTAGAATCAGGACAGACCTGGGTTCAAATTCTACCTCTCACATTTTCTAGCTGTATGATGTGACCAACTCCCGTCATCTCTCTGAATCTCAGTTTTTATTGTTCAGTTGTTTTTCAGTTATGTCTGGCTCTTAATGAAGATATTGGAGTGGTTTGTCATTTCCTTCTCCAGCTCATTTTATAGATGATGAAACTGGGAAAAATATGGTTAAGTGACTTGTCTAGCATCACACAGCTAGTAAGTACCTGAGGCCAGATTTGAACCCAGGAAGACTCCAGGCCCAGCACTCTACCCTCTGCACCTTACCTCATCTATACATTAAGAAAAGTTTGTGCATTCCCCACTTCACAGCGAGGATAACACTTTTAGAAACCTGGGAAACATGTACATACAAGTTTTATTTAAGTGACTTTTCCATTGTTATAAGAGTAATAGGTATTAGAATTAGGACTTGAACCTTGGTTTTCTGATTCTGACACCAGGGTTTTTCCTGCTATGACACACTGTTGCCCTAATATCCACTTTTATGGTGAATGTTTATGACCCCATTATAGAAATGGAGACTCAGAGAGGGCCATTTACCACCCAAGGTCATGAAGGAGAAGCAAGTTGGAGAGCAGTGATTTGATTCTCATGTTCTTCAAGTGGAAAACTGTGTCTTGT
>JAQQSV010007781.1:0-13935 GCA_028646515.1 Pseudochirops corinnae
TTTCGCTTTTCCGCTCTGGAGGCCTTTTGGCCGGATGCTTATCTCCCCCTTTCACAATCCCCACTCGCAGCTGCTGCTAATCCGCTCACCTGAGAGGCTCCTCCGCTCCTCCCGTACAGCTGCCTCTGGGGCACAGCCGCAGCTTCAGGGCAGGCTGCTTTCAGTTCGCCGTGCTGATATGGTTCCTCATAGCCGAGCTGACTTTAGTGGGAAGTATCTTTGTGTGCGTTTTGGAGTTCTAGGATTGGTTTAGAGTCCTATTTTATGGGTATTTTGGGGTGGCTATGTGAGAGCTGCAATATGTTGCTGCTGCTACGCCGCCATCTTGGCTCTGCCCCCCCCGATCTTACCTATTTCTATTAGTTACCAATATCTTGGATATAAAATACTTAATTTCAGTAGTGTTTTAATTTTTGTTATGTTGTAATGGGCCCACCGTGAACAATGAACGTACCTTTGGTTATTAATTAAAGTTAAATTTTACATTTAAAAACACAAACCCAATTCCTAACCTTAATTAATCTTAGCCTTCCATTAACAATTATCTCTGATTTATCCATATGTATTGTGCTCGTATACTTTTTTTTTTTTGGCATATTGTATTCACCCATTAGACTGTGTTCTTTGAAAGCAAGGGCTATTTTTTTGTATGTTTTTTGTTTTGTTTTGTTTTGTTTTGTTTTGTAACCCAGTGACTTCCACAGTGTTTGGCACATAAACGTAAATGCTTCTTGATTTTATCTGATTTGATTTATGGCCAAAAGCTCTTTCATGCTGATTATGTTGATATGGTTTCTCTATAATATGAATTCTCTGATTTTGTTGTGGTTCAGTTGTATCTGATTCTTTGTCATCCTATTTGGGGTTTTCTTGGCAAAGATACTGGAATTATTTGCCATTTCCTTCTCCAGCTCATTTTTTCAGATGAGAAAACTGGTGAAAACATGGTTAAATGATTTGTCCAGAGTCACACAGCTAGTAAGTGTCTGAGGCTAGATTTGAACTCAGGGAGATGAGTCTTTCTGACTTGAAGTCCAACACTCCACTAAGCTACCTATCTCCCCTGATATTTAGTAAACTTTGAACTATATGCCCTTCCCACATTCATTACCTTCATAAGACTTTTTCTGCAATATGCATTATCTCAAGCTGATTCAATGCTGAATTTCAATCAAATAAATTCCATATTTATTTCACTTGGGATAAAAAAGAACTTTCTTAAACACACTGTATTACTTTTTTTTGTCTGACTAGAGTCTGGAGTTTTTTTTTTGTTTATTACAAATATGGCGACTGTGACTCATTGTCTTGCTGTCTTTCTAAGTTATCATTATATTCTCTGGCTTTGGTGAAAAGTGACATAGGAATCATATTTTACCTGCATTTCCTGGGATGACTGTTCAGTAGAAAGGCCAAATTTAAGAGATGACACATTGGCTTCAGTTCTTGTCTCCTACTCTGAGAAATGATCACTAAGACTTTGTTTAAAGACATCCAGGGAGGGGTTATCTCCTTTTTCCTGAAACAGTTCTGTACTACTTTTGGATAGCTCTTTCTTCCTTAATGGTTGTAATTTCAACTTTTTAATTTTTAATATCAAATAGCTAATGGTTTATCTATTTTATTGCTTTTAATCTTCTAGTTTTATTTATTAATTCAATGATATATTCATTCTCAACTTTGTTAATTTCTTTAATTTTTTTTAGGTTTTCAATTTTATTCTCTAATTGGGGTTTTAAAATTTATTTTATTTTATTTTTTAAGTTACATGTCTAATTCATTAATATTTTCCTTATGTCTCATTTAGAGACATAAATTTTCTCCTAATGATCGATCTGGATGGATCCCAGAAATTGCTGTATGCTGTTTCAACATTATATTTAATGAAATTATTGACTATTTCCCTGATTTTTCTTTTGATACACTTAGTCTTTAGTATTACACTAGTTTCTAATTAATTTTAATTATTTAGTCAGCAGCCCTGTATAAAATATGATTTTTTATTGTACTGTGATCTGTCAAAGATGCATTTAATAAGATACAAGCTAATCAGGATAAATCAATCACCTGAGATCTCATTCTCTTGAACTTGGGTTTTGAATCTCTACATTTTCTCAACTCTTCCTCAGTTGCCTCTCCTTTATGATTGCAGGACTGGAGGACAGAGCCCTAAACTCTTCCCAAAATTTTCATTATGAGCTCACAACCTTCTTGGCAACTCCATTTTCCACATCCACTGTTCTGCTTGGCTTCAAGAGTACAACATACTTCCCCTCTCCCCTAAGACATCACCTAAAATCACATAGTATAGAAACTTCATTGTTTCTCATAGCATTTTACCATAACATAGACAGCTCTTTTATTCTTGAAACTCACTTCACACCTGGACTACTTATTCCATTGGAAGTACTCTCAGTGCCAGAAACCTTACCTTCTGATAGACACCAACAACCCATTTAAAGAGGAAGCCGATGTCCAAGCTGTCTTCATCCCTCTTCAGGCTACACTGCTTTCTCATTTTCACAGAATTTTCTCTACCATGCCATAAAAACTGTTTCTCCCATTGGAAAGATTCTCCTCCCCAAGGCCTTACCTTCTGAATGACTGCTTCTTCTCTCCCCAAGACTCCAATTTAAGGAGACTTGAGCCAAAAGTGCCTTCATCCCTTTTCAGGCTACACTGCTTATTCATCTCCCTGGAATTTTCTTTAGGGTGTCTCCCATCTAACACCTAAGTAAGGCAACTTCCCTCTCCCTCACTTTTTAGCTCTCTTTTATGTTATTTTCCTCCAAAAGAACATAAGGTATTTGAGACAAAGGATTGTCTTTCTGCTTGTCTTTGTAAAACCAGTGCTTAGCATAGTGCCTGGTACATAGTAAGGCTAAATAAATTCTTGTAGTTTGATTGACTTTTCTAAAATTCTATTCATATCTGTCCTTTCTTTTTTTGTTAAGCTTATAGAAGTCTGAGAGGGGTAAATTGAGATTCCCTTACAATTAAAGTTGTACTGTCTGTTTCTCTTTTCGAATCATTTAACTATTTCTTTAAGCATTTAGATTCCATGTGATTTGCTGTATACTATTTTGTACTGTTATGAATTTATTGTCTCTAGTACATTTCAGGAAAAATGTAGTTTCCCAGATTTTCTCTAGTAAACATCTATTTTCACTATTGCTCTGTATGAAGTCATGATTTTAACTACTCTTGCCTTTATTACTTACTTCACTTGCTTACATGAAGCATAAAAACATTTTGATCCAGACCCTTATTTTAACTCTCTCTACACATCACTGGATTCTGCCTTCTAGTTCAATCTGTTATTCTCTACCATTTTATGGATGAGTTCATAGCATTTCCATTCTTAGTTACTATTGTTAATTGTGTATTTCTCTCCATCTTGTTCTTTTATAATTTTACTTCTTTTTGTTCCTTGCCTTTTCTTTATTCAAAAAATATCAAGGGGGGGGACAGATATTTCAGTATCAGGTTTGTGTAATCTGTTTCTGCTCCCCTGCTCCTCTATACTTTCCATGTACCAGATCCCAATAACAGGCTCTTAACCTTTCTTTCTTTTCTTCTAAGGCACTCTTTGAAATCTATTGTCATTTAGAGTTTGTTTTGCTCAAGATCCAAAAATCCCTTAAATCCTCCATTGAATGCAATATATTTCTTTATCCAACCCTGTGTATGTTCTGCTCTCTTCTGACCAGTCCAGATAAGTTCTTCAAGGATCACTTGCCCCTCCTGCTCTTTTCTTATTTGTTTATAAACTTCCACTCATGTACTCTAGTTATATAATTTCGTTCATCCTTCTTCTCTTTTCCTCCCTTCAAGTATATTCCTCTTTAATTCTCTCTACATTATCCTTTTTAGAAAAATAAAACATAACAAAATTACTTCCAGACCCTCTGTTTATATTCTGTGATGTAAGAGTTCTGAGGATATAAATTTATACTACCCCATATAATATAAAAGTTTTATCTTTGTTTAATCTCACAATGGCTTATTCATGTCTATATTTTATATTTATTTAGAGTTTTTCATTTTTATTTCATAATTCCTATGGAAATCTGTTATTTTTTTTTTAATCAGGGAAGTTTAAAAGCTTTCCATTTATTAAAGGTTCATTTCCCACCCACATCCCTGGCCCCTTTAGAATTATGTGCAGTTTTGTTGGGTAAGTTATTCATGGTTATAAGTATATCTTCTGTCTTCTAGAATATTGAATTCCAAGTTCTCTTCTTTATAGTGGTGGTTGCTAAATTATGTGCAATACTGACCGTAACGCCTTAGAACACCATTTTCATGTCATGCTTTTACCCAGACACCTTTGATCCATTTTCCTCTGCTCTCACTTTACCTCTCAAGCTTTAGAAAGGTAGTCTAATCAATACTACTATTCTTTTACTTTAGACACAAAAACACTAAGCGTGGTACTTTGCATATAGTAAGTGATTAATAAAGGCATTTTTATAAATTTATTCACAGGAAAGAATCCACAGTACTTCCATAACAGAGGTTACAACCTCTGTCTAAGGATTTTATTTGATATTACAGAGCATAAATTTGTGGTGCATATTCGGCAGAATTGGAGATGTCTTTCACCAGCATTCAGATATGTAGGGGGAACGGGCATAGAATGACACTTTTCCTCATTTGAGATCCAATGATAAAAAGTCAAGAAGCTAAAGGATTCAAGAGAAGAAGAGTGAACATTATTTATGTGACTTACTATGATCTATGACACTAGTCAAGGTTGTGAGACTTAAAAAAAAAATAGGAAGGAATTGAGGAACCAAAGGCAATAGTAAAGACAATAATCAGCTATTAAAGTATAGAGAGGGGAGGGAATAAAGATAATTATGTTCAGAAATGGGAATATCAACATTTAGGCTTTGGAAAATAGAGCAGTTTTGAGTGGTCTAAAAGGTTCTTAATATGAACATCCTGGTAGTTGGCTGAATTAGGTCAAAGTTTGAGGATCTGTGAAGTTAAAGAATTCAAGAAGGTTTGAAGATAATCATGGTGTCAATATGGATGTCTCCAATGTTGATGGTACAGGGACGAGTAGAATGGAAAACTATAAGTAACATGCCAAAATCATAGAGAAAGCTGGGAGACTGACCAAGTGGGCAGGACAATAAGGATGGGTAGAATGTTATAGTGAGACAACACCAATGTTAAAGGACAAGTTTTTGAGTGGCAGTAGTAGAGCTAGGATCTGAAAGTGACAATGAATAGTAAGAAGTATGACAACTTCTCTTGTAAGTTATATGAACAGCATTAGAAAGGTGAGAAAAGGAGTGGGCAGATAGAAATTTGAGTCTTCAAACAATAATACAGGCTTTAGTTAATATAATAACATAGAGATTGTAGTGGTAAGAGTTCTAGGATGAAGGAGAATTTGTTGGCAGAGGATTGGGCTTGCAAAATGCCTAGGGGAATAGGCATACAGGATTTGATAGCTATAGGATGAGCAGAGCTGGAGTATATGAGGATGAAAAACAACAGAAGGCAAATATGTAAGCTGATGAGGCTCAACGACAGAGATTAATCTTCAAGGCCATTGGGAGATGAGCTGGTGATCAACCTTCTAGTGATCAAACTCTACAAAAAAAAAAAGAAAGGGAAAAAAGCTAAACTGATCCACAGATAATAAATATATCATTTATTGAGAGATCTATAGTCAAAGCTTGCCAAACATGACAAGAACTTCTAGAGCATGTAAGAGTTCTGCTCCTATACCTTTAGGACCTCCAGTCACTCCCATGCCATAAGGAGACATCAGGGGTTTTCCATTTTATGTGTTTGTAAATATACCCATTTTAAGTTTTAAAACATATTTTTTTTATTTTTATTAGTGCTGTTTTTTTATTCAGAAAGGTAGTTGTCCTATTCATAGATAAACCCATCCCATAGTATTTCACAGTATCAAACTAAAGAATATTGAAGCCTCAAATAAGATATATGGATACTGGGGTATGGAAATCCGTCTCACTCTACTAGAAAGTTAGGGGTATGATGGGAGAGAATATGGGAGAGAACAGATTGGGGGAAAGGATATTCTGTAGGCTTGCTATTTTGGGGTGGGAGTAGGGAAAGATGGGGAGAAAAAACTGTAACTCAAAATCTTGTGGAAATGAATGTTGAAAACTAAAAATAAATAAATATTTTTTTAAATTCAAAAAAAAGAATATTGAAACCTCTCCCAGGGCAAATTCTCTCAGTGTTCCACCACCTATATCTAGTCTCATAACCTCCAATTAACAACAATAAAAAGAAAGATCTTCTTAAATGAATTTAAATCTTATGCCTCCTGACTTCTTTTGGGTATAAGCAAGTTACCTTCTAGTCCTTGTGCATATGCTAGTAAATATCTTCATATTTCATAAAATGTCCAAGGACCTCTTTTTTTTAGATAGTTTATAATGTGACTTTATTTTCTTACAAAATACTTTTAGCACTGAATCATTACAATCCCAGTGATTTTCCAAATCAATTCTGGTAATTGTGATCAAACCCTTCCACCGCTTTATGAAGTATTTATGGTGGGATCTGGGCTTTGTTAAGTGCAAACCTCACCCAACTTTAGTTTAAAACTCAAAAGCCACAGAAATCAACTTTTTCTGGGTCAAGTTCTCTTCCAGGCAAAACAAAATTGTCTTCTTCAAAGATAAATAAATTTCAATTAGCAATGGCTTTGAAAATGTTCTTCAGAACATCAAGTTGTTTTTAGAGAATGATATTTAGATAGGTTAAGTGTAAATGAACTAGAAACATATGACTTGTATTCCATTTGAAATAAACAGAAAATCAGAAATAATTGGGAAAAGTGCTGGGGAAAAATGTTAGTACAAGGCATTATATGATTTTCTTTTATGTGTTTCAATAACAAGTCAGGCAGAATACAGTCTATCATATGGAAAATTTTCATTCCAATATTCTAACCTGTCAAGACCTTTTAATTTAAAAAAAAATTAAAGTGTTTAAATGATTTATAGATGCTACTTTTGGTATCTGTCACTAGCAGTAATTAAAACCGCTCACATCAAACAAATAAGTATTGTCAAGAAAAATAAATAGAGACATTGGCTGTATTTGAGAATGTAAATAGTCTCTGTAGTCTATCACTTCTTTACTAAGAGTCCTTCAGAGTTCCCTGCCACTCCTCCCCATTTTATGCTGGTCATCAAGAAAATTGTTCTGCCGTTTCTGTTCGCTTAGCTTTACATTGAATCATATAATCAATCAATTGCAGTACTTCAGATGTGAGGAGGTGAGGGTGTGCACCAGGGTGTTGCTAGTATCAAAACAGTGATGTTTGGCAGTCTTTGACATCTGACTGGATATGGGGTTTGAGAGATAGGGAGGTGTTCAGGATGACACCCAGGTTGGAAACCTGAGGGACCGGTGGGATAGTGTTGCCTTCGGCATTAATAGGGAAGGTGAAAGTGAGGGAGAGTTTCAGAGGAAAAATGAATTCTGGTTTTTACATATCAGGTTGAAGATGTCTCCTAGACATCCAATTTGAGATGATTTTAAAAGACAGCTGAAATTTAGAGGTCAGCAGACAGTCTTGGGCAGGATAGATAGAATTAAGATTCAATGGTAAAGAGATGGTAGTTAAATCCATGGGAACTGATGAAATAACCAAGTGAAGTAGTCTAGAGGGAGGAGAGAAAAGAGCCCAGGAAAGAACCCTAAAGTTTGTTTATAGTTGGAGGTCATGATCTGGAAGAGGATCCAGCTAAAGATACATAAGGGAAGGACAGATAAGTGGGAGGAAATCAGGAGTATCCTAGAAACCTTGAGAGAAGAATATCAAGGAAGAGAGAATGATCAGCAGTGTTAAAGGCTGCAGAGAAGTCAAGAAGAATAAGGATTGAAGAAACGTCTTTGGTTTTTAGCAACTAAGAGATCATTAGTAGCCTACAAGTGTTTCCATTTTTCTTTGAATCTTTTAAATTCTTAATTTCTTATGGCATAACAAAATTTCATAGAACTAATGTCATAATTTGTTTTTCCATTTCCAAAATTATGGATGACTGTTTTGCTTCTAGGATAAATATTTTCCCACAAATAAAAGTATTTTGGATCCTACAATTCCTTTTCCTCTTTCTATGAACTTCTTGGAGGCACATGCATAATAACAGTATTACTATAGCAAGAGCATGGTATAATTTAGTTTAGTGACCTTTTAGGTATGATTCAAAATTGCTTTCCACAATGGTTGAGCCAATTCACAGTTTTACTAAAACTGCAAAAGTATACCTATCTTCTCATTACTTTCCCTAACTGGCAATTTTTCACTTTTATCATCTTTGCCAATATGATGAATGAGAGGTAGAACCCTAGGGTTATTTTAATCTGCATTTTTAATTAATAACTTGGAGCATTTTTTACATGGCTTACATTATTTATTTGAGAACTGCTTGTTCATGCCTGTGTTTATTGAGGAATGAAGCTCATTTTCTATATATTTGTGTCCATTTTTCTTCAGTCTTGGATATCAGAGCATTATCACAAAAAATTTGCAGTGAAGGTATTTTTTCTTAAATTAATTGTTGCCCTTCTTGGTTCTAAATTTCTTTATATTACTTGTGCCAAACTTGTTCTTTTTCAATTTTATGCATAGTTGTTCATTTTATCTTTTATTATAATCTCTATCTTTTGTTTAGGTAAGAATTCTCTGGGAAATAATTTGAAAAATATCCCCTTATTAACTAACTTTTTATGATATGATATGTTATACTTAATCTCTGTATCCATCTGGAATTTATCAGTTACTTTATTGGCTATTTATTATTTTAATTAATTTTTTACTGGACTTGCTAAGAGAACTTCAGGAAAACCATCATACTGTCTATAAAATGTTGTCATTTTGTTTCCTCTTTACTTAGGAAAAATCTTTGAATTTTTGATCTTGTCTTATTGCCATAGGTAGATTTTCTAAGACTGCATTAAGTAATATTGATGCTAATGGACATAACTGCTTTACTTCTTTTCTTATTAAAAAATCTTTGGTTTTCTCCATCACAAATAACAGCAAGTATTGGTTTTAATTGATGATAAGATGAGTAGTGTGGGACTTGAAGGCAAAAGATCTAACCTGAGTTCAAATTCTGCTTCAGACCCTGGATATGTCAGTATATCTCTCACTTGTTTTGTTTTGTTGTTATTTTTTTTGAAGTAGTGCACTTGGTTTTATTGAACCTTTTACTACTACATACAATTGCTTCTAGATCTTGTTTAACCATCTTTACTAATCACCTTTTCTACTGTTTAGCAAATAACAAATAATGAATAAATTAATAAAAATGTACAAAGCACCTACTATGTGCCAAGTGCTATGGCAAATGTTGGGGATACAAAAAGAGGCAAAAAAGACAGTCCCTGCCATAAAGTGGCTTAAAATCTAATGTGGGAGACAAGATGCAAACAAATACATGCAATGCAAGTTACAGATAGGATAAATAAGAAATAACTAACAGAGGTAAGGCACTAGAATTATGAAGGGATGAGGAGGGCTTCCAGTTAACGATGGGATTTTAGTTGGGACTCAGAGGAAGTCTGGAAGATCAGTAGGAAAAGCAGAAGAGGGAGAGTGTGCCAGGTTTAGGCATAGCTAAAGAAAATACCTGGAGCAAAGAAATAGCATGTCTTGTTTGTGGGTAGGAGGTCAGTGAGTTACTGGGTCAAAAGGTACGTGTCTGGGCGGGGGGTGGGGAGCGTACAGGTAGCACAGTGAATAGAGCACCAGCTCTGGAGTCAGAAGGACCTGAGTTCAAATCCTGGCCTCAGACACTTAACACCTACTAGCCATGTGACCCTGGACAAGTCACTTAACCCCAAATTGCCCTGCATTTCCCCCTCCAAAAAGCAAAAAAAAAAAGGTACATATCATGATGTAATGTATATGAAGATTGACTAGATTATGAACATCTTTGAATCCCAAACAAAATATTTTATATTTGATCCTAGAGCCAATAAGGAGTCACTGTAGTTTGATGTAGTTTAACCCAGGGGTGTGAGTGTGTGTGAGTGTGTGTGTGTGTGTGTGCGTGTGTGTGTTTGTGCGTGTGTGTGTGTGTGTGTGTGTGTACTGAGACAGACAGACAGACACAGAGTAAGAGACAGCGAAGAAAGACAGAGACAGAGAGACAGAGAGAGATACAGAGAGAGACAGACAGAGAGAGAGACAGAGAGAGATACAGAGAGAGACAGAGACAGAGAGACAGAGGGAGAGACAGAGAGAAAGAGAAAGAGAGAGAATTATCTCACCTGCATTTTAGGAAAATCATTTAAATATCTCTCAATGGAGGAGGAATTAGAGTGGAGAGGCAGGGGTGGAGGGGAGACATATGAAGCAAGCAGCCCCACCAGAAGACTCCTGTAAAAGAGAATGAGTTGTATTTTGAACACATTGAATTAATATTTTAATAATTACAGCTTTATATTATATTTTGAGTTCTGGTAGTACTGAGCTCCCTCCACATTTTTCTTTCCATTATTTCCCTTGCTATTTTTGAAATTTTATTCCTACATATTAAATATCTATATATATATACATGGGTAATGCAAGCATGCAGACACACATACAATGTTCATAGATATATATAAATATATGTATGATGTGTGTATACACATATGTGCACATAATTTGCCAATATGTATAAAATAACTTATTTGTTATTGAATTTTATGAGCAAAAACCTGTCAATTAGTTGATGAAATTTTAATTATTTTGTCATGGACTAAGAATGACTAATATCTCTCTAATTAAGTCTTTATTTCCATTAAATTTATTTTGTGGTTATATTCATATAAGTGTTGGGGTGCCTTGGTAAATGTTCTTCAAGTTATATTTTAGGTACTTTGAAAAGAATTTATTTTTCTATTCTTCCCTTTGAATTTTGTCAATAACATCCCAAAACGCTGTTGATTTGTGTGTATTTATTCTGTTTTTTTATTTGTTATTTATTATTTTAATTCATTTTTACTTGAGTTGTTAGGATAACTCCAGGCAAATCACCATATAATCTATAAAAATGATCATTTTGCATCCTCTTTGCTTATGAACAATCTTTTAATTTTTGCTCTTATCTTATTTCTGTAGGCAGCTTTTCTAAGACCATATTAAGTAATATTGGTCCTAATGGACATGACTGATTCACTCCTCATCTCATTAGAAAAGCTTCCAGTTTTTTTCCCATCATAAATAATGCCACCAATTGGTTTTAATAGATGAGAAGGGGGTTGGACCTTGGAGGCAGAAAGACCTGGCCTGAATTCAAATTCTGCCTCATACCCTGGATAAGTGACTAAATCTTTCATCTGTATTTTTTTTTTTTAAGGATAATAATAGTTCCTTCCTTGTACATTCCTTATGAAGGCTGAATGAGTTACAATATACAAAATATTTTGCAAACCTTAAGGTATTATATCAATGCTGGCTAATATTATGTTTGTTATTATGATTATTATGCTCTTGACCACTTTAAAGAAAGCTTCATTTAGTCCTGTGCTTTCCAGGGTTTTTTAAAATCATTAATGGGTACTGAATTTTATTTTAAAAAATTTTCTGCATCTACTGATGTAATTATTTAATATTTGCTATTTATATTATTAATATGGCCTAATATTTTATATTTTTCATAATTTTAACAATCTCAATATGTCTATTATACATACAATTTGAAAATAGGAATCATTTGAACATTTGGCTGTAGTCTAATATTTTATTCAATCCTTTGGCATCAATATTTATTAGAGGTGTTTGTATGTAGCTTTCTTTTTCTAATTGTCCTTGTTTTAGGTATCAAGGCAATAGCTGAGTCATAAAAAGAGATTTTACAATAAACTCCTTCATTTTATAGACTTAGCAAACAAGTATGATGGAGAGATACAATATCTAGTTCAAGATTAGGTTAAACAGATGATTGATTAGTGGAAGAAAAAAGACTAGAACCTACCAATTCCCCATCACAGTGATCAGCTACACCAAATTTGAAAAAGAAAAATCACAATGAAAGAAAAGGAATTTTAAGAGGAGCATTATTTTAAATGAATGGAAATGGAATGCTTACATTTTCACATTTTGGTGCTTCTGTGATTTTGTCAATGTTTGTGCTCCCTCCTGTAGTGCAGATAACAACCCATAATGCCTTTTCATCTATTGGAATTGTTGATCATATCAATTCTGGGAAAATTTTCTCTAGATATTTTAATATTATGAAAATATCAATGAAAACTAAAATCTGTCTATCTGTTGTTATCAATACCGCAACTTCTTTCCATATAATGATATATTTAATGATATCTTTTTATGAAGCTTTTTTAACACACAATTCATCATCAGTTATATGTGCAAACTTGTTTATAACCACCATACATTCATCCATTGCCCATTGGGTGAACTGAAGTTTTAAGAGTTAAGATATTGGTTGGGGTAGCTAGATGGTGCAGTGAATAGAGCACTGGCCCTGGAGTCAGGATGATCTGAGTTCAAATGTGATCTCAGACACTTGACATACGTACTAGCTGTATGACCTTTGGCAAGTCACTTAACCCCAATTGCCCTATATTCACCCTTCAAAAAGACAAAAGTTAAGAAATTGTGAAATTCCATAATTTTAAGTCACATATAATCACTGGAAAAAAATGTTTACATTTTACATTTCATTCTCTAACTGATAAATGGTCAAAGGATATTATCACGCAGTTTTTAGAAGAGAAATCCAAGTTATCAATAGTCATATAAAAAAAATGTTCCATATCATTAAAAAATGAGAAAACTGCAATCTAAACAACTCTGAGGCTCAACTTCAGCTTAAAAGGATGACCTAAAAAAGAAAATGACAAAGCTAAAAGGGATAATTAAGACATTAGATTGACAGAATCTTAAGAGAACTCAAAGGACTTTTGGTTAAAATGGTAACATAGAAGGCTCAAAGCAGAGCTATCTCCCTTGAAGAATGCCTGGACTGCAAGAAGAAATCTTCAAAACCAAGTGTATTAGTGCACTGTGAGTGAAGCTGTAAATCTTTGGATAAGCTATTGTGGACAACAATCTGGGGTTCTGTCCAAAAGTTATTAAACTGTGTGTGCCTTTTCACCCAGTGACAGCACTGCCAGGCCTATATACCAAAGAGAAAAAAGAAAGACCAAAAAACAAAAAACAAACCTGTACACACACACACAAATATTTATGACAGTTTGGTGGTAAAGAATCAGAAATTTAAAGAGATGTTCACCATTTGGAGAATGATGGCATATGATAAAACTCCATACTATTGTGCAATAAAAATGACGAAAGGATCAATTTCAAAGAAATCTGTGAAGACTTTGATAAGCTGATAGAGAGTGAAGAATTTATACAAATTATACATTAACAACAGTCTTGTAAAGACAAAAACTTTGAAAGATTTAAGAAGTCTGATCAAGACAAAGATTAACCACAATTCCAGAGAATGTGCTACCTGCCTCCTGACACGGGGATGATGGGCTCAGGGTGCCAATATATTTTTGGACATGCAAAGATGGGAGTTTGCTTTCTTTTATATTGAATATTTATTACAAAGGTTTTATTTTTTTTTCTTTTTTTGGAAGAGGAGTGAAAAGGGAAGGAAAATGGGTATTTTTATTAACTGAAAAATAACAATGTTTAAAAGAAGATTCATATTTTAAATAGACACTTGGGGTCCTTTAAAGGATTCTAAATTTTCCTCAATATAATCAAGTTTGATTTCTTCCTTTAAATAAATTATGAACATATTTCCTTTTTTTAAAATTTTAACTTTTATTTATTTTAGTTTACATCATTCATTTCCACGAAATTTTGAGTTACAAATTTTCTCCCCATCTTTCCCCTACCCACCACCCCAAAACAGCCATCCCATTGTATAACCCCTACCCCAATCTGTTCTCTACTATGTT
>JAQQSV010007782.1:0-13934 GCA_028646515.1 Pseudochirops corinnae
AAAAAAAAACAAAGTAGCCACATAGTTGTAAACAAAGTACAATCATTTAGTTAAGTCCTTAACTTAATCACCCTTAAGAAGCAAGCCTCCTTAAGGAACACAGAGGTCAAAGTTCTCCACTTCTAGGTCCCATTGTCTTAATCTCTCAGTCAAAAAGTCTTTTTTCTTCTTAATTGGTGATTAGTTTCCAATCATGCTTAATTCAATCATCCTGAAGAGGTACAGGATACAGAGTACAAAGTCTTCCCACCCCTAGGCCCTATGATCTTCTTAGTCTGCATTAAATACCCAAAGAGTGGTCTTTTTATCTTGACTCAAGGCTGGCTCTCAGATTCCATGGTTCCTCTTCCACAGTCCCAGCTCATGCCTGAATCTACCCTACTGTCACCTGGATTAAAGGGCAGGCAGCTCTCAGTTCCCTGTCCAGCTCCTTCTCCAGTTCTTCTTCCAGTTTCTTGTCCAGTTCCCTTTCTATATTGATGCTCACAACATCTAGTCCACCTCAAGTCCTTTACAATTTCTGTTCCTGGGAAGACAAACCTTAACAAAGCCACAATAACATTCATACACATTGCCCACATCATCATCAACTCATTACCTGCCTGTGAAATTACCACAGACCCACCAACAAGGTCTGAGAAATCAACACAAATCTCCATATAGTCCCAGGACCTCTGAAACCCTCCTCCAGGACTTCTGTAAACACAACAAGAAAATCCTCTTTTGGGGCTTCCAGTAAGGTCCCAGGGCTTCAACAAAAATCATCACAGACAGAAAAGACAAACAGAGTATCTGGCCACCATAAAGTTCCCCTTCTAAATTTGGCTAAGTTCTGCTTTCTCTCAGCCTAGGTTTCTCCTTATATATGGTCATTAAGCTTCTCCCTGTTCCTCTCCTTCCTGTAGCATCAGCAACAGGGGTTCACAAGTTCTGTTTTTTAACAAAAGACTTGACATAATCATGGACAAGACTCAATTTGAGAAAAGGTGCTAAATAATTAAATAGCTGAAACAAGGTATTAACTACTTCTCTGCTTGCACTACAAGGGTTCACAATGGACTAATTTTGAGAAAGATGATTTACATGTCACTAATATAACCAGGAAATCTTAAAAAATAAACACCATGAAACAAAAGACCATAGAAATTCAATAATTATCACTAATATTAACTAATATCAAGTCTCCTTGTATCCTAGTAAACAATTTTCAATGTCCATTTAGCCAGCACATTTTGAGTCCCAAATGTCTCATGTAGTTATCTGGTCCCTAGATATCTTTTCTTGGACAATAAGCTTTATTCTCAGATGGCTTTAAAGGGTGCTTTGCTTCTCTGGTTCTAAATCTAGAGGTTCTGAGACAATTCTGACAATCACTTAAATTTGATTCTCCAATTTTGAAACTTCAGAGAATTCCATTTTATATACCATTTGCTGTTTCTATCCTTACCTAAATCCTGTACCTGATATGAGTATATTTTAAAATTTTATGAAGATCTAAGCATGAAATGAGCTCCTTTGCGTTTTAAAATTATCAGACAGATACTTTAAAATGAGAAAATGTGTAAAATCCATAGTCTAATTTTGAGAACTTATTACTAAAACATGCTCAAAGTCTGAATTTCCTTGACAGATAAATTTGGAAGCCAATCATATACATATGTATATAGTTCTTAGAGAAAAATCTAATCCTGTTGCATTTTCAAAATTTACTATTCCATTTATTTAGAATTTTTTTTTACTTCTTTGTGTTATTACCTTGTCTAATGATTTCCCCCTTGGGAGGATATCATTCCTATATTATAATTTGACCACAAATACACTTTAAAATTATAAGATGTTCATACTTGCATCCTATAATAGTAACTCAGAGATGTTCCAGTATCTATTATTTAATAGACTTAGAATTGTTCTTATAAAACTTCTTTAAAAAAAAAAAAATGACATGATCACCACACCTGCACTTGATTTATTTGTGTAAATGCTGTATCTTCCTACATTTCCTCCCCTTAGTAGAATTAAACTCCTTGGGAGTAGAACCTCTATATCTAGGTTATTTGTACAGAGTAGTACTTAATAAAGGTTTATTGAATTTAATTTATAAATCAAACTTTCTGATATGTAAATGAATATTAAAGGAACACCAATTTTACACAAGATCTGGGTCAACTCTTTTTTTGTATGTTTGTCTGAATTATTAGATATATAAAAATGAATTCCATTTTAACATCAATCTTGGCTGCTCCAGGTATTAAAAGGGCCTAACAGGCAATGATCTCTGACATTTACATATTACAAAGCATTTTTTTTATTTTTAAAAAAATTAAGTTATTTATTAAGTCTTCAACAATCACTTCCATAAGTTTTAAATTCTCTCCTCCTCCCTCCCCCATTCCTCCTCAAGATGGCTTGCAATCTGATATGGACTCTACACTACAACATCTTGATTATGGAAATTCATTATAAAAAGAAAAAAAGGATCATAATTATAACAAGGTCATATATCAAAACAGGAAGAAAAATTCCCTCAGCATTTGATTCCAGGAATGATTCATATCTGACAGTCAGTCATATAGTCATAGGGTATAAAAGCAAGACTTACAGTTAACCAGATGAGGAAATTTCCTTTTCAGAGAGGATATATCACAATGGGGAAATCAAGTCATGAGGATCCTCCCTTAGGTCATGCCAAAGTCACCCCTAAAATTTTTCCCAGGCACAGACATTCACTTTCAGCAGTTCCCAGATTGCAGCACATGCCATCTTCTATTGTTGGCATCATGACAATTCAGATAATTATCTCTATAATCAAAGCTCAAAACAATAGTAAATTTGAGTCCCAGGAACTTTTTACCTTAAATAGCAAAATTTCACTAACCACAACTTAAGGCTTGAATTTCTTTCCTGATGTTTCCCTAACAGTTAAAATTTTATTTATCCTTTACTTATAAATTAAAACTATCTATTTTCTGGGGCTTCAGACATACAGCAAATATCTGATAGTTGACTCATCATTAATATGTTAAAGCTACATCTTTAAATCACCATATATACTTTCATAATAGGCAAAAACCTTAAAATGAAAATTCATCATTAGAGTGAACTTATTATCTGCTTTAAAATAACATATACCTCATTAAATATTTAACAGCTTTCAAGTATCTATTTTTATTATATCCTTTTAAAAACCCAATTCAGCATCCAAATTAAAAACTGGTTTTCTCTAAACAGCATTTCTGTGATAATGGTCTCTCAAATTTCACAACATAAGAGAATGTAGAAATACAGTAAGGACATAAACAGCATCACGTATTTAAAATGTGAAACAACATTTCACCTAACATCAGTTGCATTTCCAAAATATCACACATAAAAATCATTGATCTTATTACCTTTGGTATTTCAAAACCACTTAGCTTTAGCAGGTATGAAACAACTACATTTAATTAAAGAAATAATAATAATGTAGCACTTAGTATATGATTGTAATGGCAAGCAAAGTGGTACTTTGCTCCTTGTTTCAGTTATTCAAATGCCTTTGAACCCTGTCTGTGATGATATCAAGTCTTTGTTGGAAACAGTAAACATTGTGTTGTCCTTAATAGGCCTAAAGGAGTTTGGAGACCTTCCCTGCCCTTAACAGGCCTAATATGTCATTACATGTAGCCCAAGGTGGGAGGAACTTGTCAAAAGAGTGGAATAGGAAGGAGAAGAGAAGATAAAAGCTTGAGCACAAATTGGGATGAAGCAGAACTGAGAGGGAGAGTGTTTGTAGTTTTGGCACTCTGTAGCACTCTGTCTGTTGATCTGTCAGTCAAAAGTCTTGTCTGTTGTTTTTGGACAGAAGTCCTGAAAAAGGACTTTACTGATGATCCAGAAGCCCCAGAAGAGGACCTTACTGCTGTTTACAGAAGTCCTGGAAGAGGGATTTACTGTTGTTTACAAGTCCTGGGAATTTACTGCTGATTTGTGTTTGATTTCTCAGACAGAAGCTTTGTCTGTTGGTTTGTGCTACTTTGTCAGACAAAATTGAGATGATAGTGCCAGCAATGTGTGTGAATATTGTTGTAACTCTGCTAAGTTTAATGTGAGTAAATATTGTGGCTCTGTTGAGCTTTGTCTTCCCAGAAACAAGCAAAAAAGATCAGTTCCTGCCTTCAAGGACCTTACATTCTTATGGAAGAAGACAACACATAAAAAGGAGTTCAAAGCTGAAAAGGGGGGAGGCAGGGTTTCACCAATTGGAAGAGGAAGCTCAAGGGTGGAGGCATGTCCAACACAAGGCTGCTGTAGCAGAAAGGGAAAAGTGATCCAAGAAAGCTGGGACCTGAGCCAGGTTAAGAGTCTAAATTTCTCATATCAAGGGAGAAATTTAGCACATCAGTGTGATTGGGGCCAATATAAATTTAGTAGTGGTAATAGATCCAACTTCAGAGTCCTCCACAAGTGGCTCATCATAGGACAGAGGTGACCATCAGGGGTCAGAGGCTATACCAGTAGAGTAAAAGTTATAGGCCTTGTCAAGCCAGGACACTTTGAGTAAGAGCCCAGAAAATTACTTTGTAGCCGTTGTCTAAGGACCAGCCTCAGTAAACTTGGAGAAGCTCATCACCAAGTCGAATAATCAAAGGACGATCAAATTTTGAGCCATAACTTTCCAACATCTTTTGAAACTATCTATTAGAATAGGGGTTCCCAATTAGGGGTGCATCCATCTCTCAGAGGAAGGAGTATGAGAGGTATGTCAAGAGTGTATGGGGTATATTTGGTAAATAATTATGTTATCCTCCTGAAAATATTCCAAAAATAGTAGTGCAACTGAAAAAATTTTGGATCAAGCAAATTAATATACATTTAACAATTTTGATCCTGAAAATGTTATGTGCTAAATAAATTTTTCTTTATAAAAATTAATCTTTTTATTTTAATTCTTATGTGCATATTTATGACAAATTTCAGAATTTTTTTCTTATATTGATTAGGGGCATGAGAAATTTTTCATTAAAGGGAAAAAAGCTTGGGGATCTCTCCTCTGGGTAGTTGCAATCTATGTTGGTAGAGGGAGAAACCATTAATGAAGTAAAAAAAAATGTTGGAGGGGCTTTGGGACAGTGGAAATTGTACTGACTCTGGAGTCAGAAGATATAGGTTCAAATTCTGTCTTTGATACCACATGTGTGATTTTAGGTAAGTCACTTAATTTTCCTAGAGCTCAGTTTTCTCATCTGTGAAATGAGGGGTTTGGACTAGATGGTTCCTGCAGTCCCTCTCAGCTGTTCAAAATCCTACCTCTGACATTTTTAGCTGTGTGACCTGGGAAAAGCCACTTTACCTCTTTTGGTATCTATTTCCTCATTTATGAAATGGGGATAATGATAATTATCCTTCCTCTCTGCATTGTTGTGAGCATCAAATGAATTATTTGTAAAGTGCTTTGCAAAACTTAAAACGCTATATCAATGCTAGTAATTATTAGTATTTGTTATTGCCCTAGCTCTGGAATGTTTGTTGTTTAGTCATTTTCAGTGTGATTGACTCTTCATGACATCATTTGGTGTTTTCTTGGCAAAGATACTGGAGTGGTTTGTTATTTCCTTCCCCAGTTCATTTTACAGATGAGGAAACTGAGGCAAACAAGGTTAAGTGATTTGCTCAGCATCATACATCTAGTTAGTATCTGAGATGAGATTGGAATTCAGGAACATGAATCTTCCTGACTCCAGATCTGGTTCTCTATCCACTGTGCCACCTAGATGCCCTAGACTTATGATCTTATCTTATAATTATTGAAATAGGTAATAGAACAAAGCCTTATAGAAAAAAAAAATAGCCCAGAGGGATTCAGTCTGAATCTTTTCATTTTCTGAGGTAGAACTGATCATAAGGGAGATAAATGTCTGTGATTTTCTTAGAATTTTTTCCCAGAGTAGCACCTTGTGATAACGACTGGAGATGCTTATAGTTTGTAATCGAAACCCATTCTCTTCTCAATGTACAAGCTACATTTTCCATTAAAGCAGCCAGAGCAGCTTAGCTATTATTGTTTGTTTCAAAGGGGGATTGACCTACAGCAGCTAGCTTCCTTTTGTGTGGGCTTGCTCATTTGCCAGTTTTCAAATTTATTCCACCTAAGTGGTCCTTGAAAAAAACAGAGAGAGAGAGAGAGAGAGAGAGAGAGAGAGAGAGAGAGAGAGAGAGAGAGAAAGAGAGAAACTAGATTTTTCCTGGCTTTATTTATACAAAGGTATTCTATTCAAGTCACTGATTTCCAATGTGGAATCTATAACAAAGAAAGCAGTTAGTAGAATTTAGTCTCTATTTAGTGGATTGTCATTCAAAAATTCCTTTTAAAGGAAACCAATTTCTTAAACTGGTAGGATGATAATCATAAATTAGCTCTCTGGGGGATATACTGTATGATCTGGCATCTGTACTAAAGACCAAAGAAAAAAAGAGGACCTCTCAGATGTGATACACCTTGTATGAATAGCTGTTTACGTCGTATGGGTTATACATCCCCCACCCTAGCTTTTCAGTTTTTCTATTGTTCATGATTTCACTGAATCACTGGATCACATCGTTTCAGAACTGCATGGTACATCAGCAGCCAACCCATTCCCAAACATGAGTCCCTTCTACCACAAATAGGACAAGTGAGTATCTAACCTTTGCTTGAATCTCAAGAAAGGGGGAATGCTTTATTGCCTCCCAACAGCTCATTCCACCTTTGGATAGCTCTAATTATTAGGAGCAGCTAGCTTGGCCCAATGGATAGAGAGCCAGTGCTGCAGTCAGGAAGACTCATCTTCCTGAGTTCAAATCTGGTCTCAGACACTTACTAGCTTGTGTGACCCTGTTTGCCTTGGTTTCCTCATCTGTAAAATGAACTAGAGGAGGAAATGGTAGACCACTCCAGTATCTCTGCAAAGAAAACCCCAAATGGGATCATGAAGAGTTGGATATGACAAATGACAACTATTAGGAAAATTTTCATGACATCAGGCCTGAATTTGTTCCCATGTTTTCCCTTACTGAAATAGTGTTTCAATTCAAGAAACAAGTTTATTATGTTATTCTAATAACTTATGTCATAATACATGTTATTATTAACATATATTATGTTAATATATAACCTGCTATGTGCGAGGCATTACTGCTCCATACATAGACAAAAGTAAATACCCCCTGCCCTCAAGGAGCTTGTAGTTTCTAGTTCAGTGGTATCTTCAACCATACCCAGGATCCTATTCAGTATGTAAGTTTGATCCAAGCCATTCTTCACAAGATCAGAGATTTTGAATTGGAAGGTATGGTAGAAGTCCTTGATTTCAGCCCTATTATTTGTATAAATGGAGAATTTGGAACAACTTACCCAAGATCACACAGCTAATGTTTGAAGAAAGAGTTAAATATAGGTCTTCCTGGCTTCAGGTCCAGAACTCCATCCCTAAGGCCGTCCTGCCTCTCAAAGGGTAGGAAAGTACTTCACTTTGTTATTCCCAGGTTCTCCGCCTTGCTGGACTCCTGGGCAATATTCTGAAGCTTTCCAACAGACCCCAAAAGAAATGATCTGAAGAATCAATTCATCTCAGTCCTTATCTTGGTATTAGAATTATAAATCTAGATCTGGAATGGACCTCAAAGGTCATTTTGCAGTTGAGGAAACTGAAGCCCAGGGAGTTTAAATAATGTACTTGCTGTAAGTACCAAGGGGTTGTAGTGGACCTGTGGTCAGGAAGACCGAAGTTCAAATCTAGACACTCACTAGTTGTGTGAACCTGAGCAAGTCACTTCACCTCTGTCTGACTCAGTTTCCTCAGTTGTCAAATGGGGATAATAATAGCAACCACTTTTCAAGGTTGTTGTGAGGATCAAATGAGATAATATTTGTAAAGTGCTTCAGCACAGTGTCTGGCATATAATAGGCACTTAATAAATGTTTGTTTCTTTCCTGCTTTGCTCAAGGTCACATAAGTAGTAGGCAGCATAGGTAGGATTTGAACCTACATCCTCTGATTCCAGAGTCAGTGTTCTTTCCACTGTACCATGCTGCTTTCTACACCTAGCTCCTCATAGAAACATAATTATGTGTCCAGGGTTACCATGGGGACAGTCCTTTCACACCATTCCCTGTATCCTGGCCCTACAGATACCTCTCCCAAAAGTTAACTAATTCAGATGTAGGGAGGCTGAGATTTTCATTGGCCAAAATATAACACCAAAGTAATCAGGCTTTGATATTACCAGATATTTTCTATTGTTCTATTGTTAATAACGACAGGAATTTGGATAGATGGGTGTAGAACACTGCTCTGCCTTCTTAGCTTACCTTTTGTTATTGTTCAAATTCATTCACATTTAAACTAGAAAGGATCTTGGGGGTATTATTAGTACCAGAAGCCAAAGTTAAGAACGTTAACATTATTACCTAGTTATGGACGTCAAAAAGAAAAAACCTAATCATCCTCAGGGTATTTTTCCTGGCTTTTGTCATAACTAAAGAACTACGAGGCTACTCTTATTAGAATTGGTTCTAGCCACTATACCTTAACAGACTGAAGCTGAGATGGTTTGACTGGCACTGAAGAGATGAACCCAGAAAAGAAGAACAGGGTGGAGCAACCCAATAAGCCAGCAGAAATCAGAAGGGTGCAGGGCAACAATGAGTCCAGTAGAGCCACTTTGATCTTCAAGGAGCAGACCCAGTAGGACCAATGTGATGACATCATTAGAAAGACATAGGAAGACTGTCCCCATGATCTTTCAGTGTCAAAAGTATGAATTATCAAGTCACATACATATTCCTTAGATGAAGTGTGTATAGTGTATGCTCAACAACTTTGGGGTGATTGATTGAATCATCTCATGGAAAATCTGGGATATGATTTCAGAATTTTAAAGAGCTCTATCACATTTTTCTGGTATATTGTGAAGATAGTTATCAGAAACATTGGATAATTTTTGTTGAATAAATTAAAAAAGGCAACTCAGTCTGAGGAGATCACTTAGAATTCTGAGAGTACAATAAGGAGAGCATATATGAAGTGTATCATTTATTTCTAGAAAGAACCATGAGTGAATAAATAGAAGATACCTGCCAAATTGTCCTCTCTTTTCCTCACACAGGACACTGCATCTCTGATCTCCACTCCTTTGCAATGGCCATCTCACAGATCTGGAAGTAACTTCCACTTTACCTCTGCCTCACAGAATCTCTCTTTCTTTAGACGAAGCTCTGTCACTATATTCTGCATGAAGCCTTTTCTGATTCAAACCCCCCACCCCACCAACTGCTAGTGTGCTTCAAAACTGCCTTGTATTTAATTTCTTTTTGTGAATGTATTTATTAACTTTATATTTATGATGACTGTATATGTATGTGTGAGTGTTGTCTCTGTACTCTTTGTCTTTGTCCCTCCCATTTCATCAATTACTATGGATTTCAACCATTGTTTCTTTTCAGATGATTCAAAAATCTACATATTCCATATTTATCTCTCCCTTGAGCTCTAGCATTGTGTCTTCAGTTGGTTTCTTGTCATTTCTACCAGGATACCTCACATTCGACATGTTCACATTCTACCAGGATACCTCACATTCAACAACGCATCTCAAATTCAACATACTCAAAACAAAACATAATCTTTCCCCCTAAATCCATCTCTCTTTCTAACTTCCCCATTTGTATGGAAGATACCACTATTATTCCTGTCTTCCAGATTCACAATTTGATATGAGTTATCCTAGACTTCATTTTCACTCATTTCCCATATCTATTCAAGTCTTGTCAATCTCACTTCTTCAATGTATCTTGCATTTGTCCTTTTCTCTTTCTCACACTACATTCGCTATATTTCAGGCTCTTATCATTTCTTTCATTGACTATTGCAACCACTTCCAAACTGATTTCTTCCATCCAGTCTTTCTCCTCTCCTATGTATCCTCAAAGTAGCTGCTAAATTGGTATTCCTAAAGTGCAGTTCTGACCATATTACTCTCCAACTTGAAAATGTGTGGCTTCTTAATAACTTTAAGGTTAATGCAAATTCTGTCTGGCATTTATAAAGCCCCTTACAAACTAACTCCAATCTTTCTTTCCATGTTACTCAATACCCCCCTTAACAGCCTCTGGGGTCTAACCAAACTAGTCTATGTAATGTTTTCCATACATCTTCTGCATCAGTGCCTTTTCACAGATTATTCCTCATTCTTGGAATTATCTTCCTTCTAATCTCTGCTTCTTGGAGCTCCTGGCTTTTCTCAAGGCTCATGTCTAATGCAACTTCATTCAAGACACCTTTACTCCTTTCTCTAGTTGTTAGTGCCCCCATTACTCAGTCATCAAAAAGGATCATATAAGGCAGTGATTCTCAACCTTAATGCCCCGACCCTTTAATACTCATATGTGGGCATATCTGCATGTGGGTGGACTCACCTGGAGACTGATAGAGGAGTGGTATCTCGGTTCCTAAGACCACCAGAAACATGTGTTTTCTGATGGTCTTAGGCAACCCTTGTGAAAGGGTCATTCGACCCCCAAAGGGGTCGTGACCCACAGGTTGAGAACTGCTGATATAAGGGGTTTAGGCTATTGGATAAAGGCAGATGGTGTCACAGGAAACATCTTGTGATTGACTGATAGAATCAAGTACTCTCAGCCTCTGCATGAAAATAGCCTGTCTAGCCATGAATGAGTCAAATGGTGAACTAGACCCAGAGAGTAGACAAGTCTAAGAGTGGACCATTCTAGCTGGAGAGGTGACCTGAGAGGTGGATGTTATACACTTAAGTATATGGAATTAAGTATGTACAAAAATGTGCAAAATAAACTCATGATCATTTGTGAGAGAGACAGTAGAGCCTTTGGAGGAATCAGGAAGAGTGTTATGGAGGAGGTAGTATTTGACTTGAGCTTTGAAGGTAACTGGGGGTTCTACAAAGTGGCAGAGAGGAAGGATAGCCTACACAAAAGCAATGAGAAAGGAAATAGAATGCAAAGTATTTATTAAACACCTATTGTATGCTAGATACTGTGCTAGAAATACAAAGGAAGGCAAAGACTGTTCCTGCTCTCAAGCAAACACAGATAGACACTATATAGACAATATAGAGATAGGATAAATTGGAGAAAATCCAGAATAGAGAGTGCATAGGAAAGGGGAAAAGTAGGTTGAAGCCAGTGCCAAAAGGAGGTGTTTATTTTATTCTAGAAGTAATAGGGAACCACTGCAATTTATTGAACATGGGTGTGAAGTGGTTGGACCAATGCTTTAGGAGCTACTCTGGTAGCTTGTGTGATAGAAGGAGTGGAGAGGGGAGAGACTTAAAACATGGAGACCAGTTAGAAGGCTTTGACTACAGTAAAAGCAAGAGGCAATGAAAATCTGAATTGAAGTGGTGGCCAGACTCAGAACCACTGAGAAGCCAGTTGAAAGTGCTATTGTAGAGGTAGGAAAGAGGACAGCTTCAATATGGCTGGAGTGGAAGGTATGAGTAAGGAACTGGTGAGAAATGGGTTAGAGAGTTTGGTTGAGGTCATACTGTAGAACCTGATTGCCAAACTAAGGATTTGGGCCCTTATCTTGTAGGCAATGGAGCTTTTGAAAGAAATCATAGATTGAAAAATGCTTTAGGAAGGTTAATGTGGTGGTTAGGCTTAAGAAAAGATCAGATATGGAAGATAACTATTTACAAGGATAGTAGTTAGGAGACTACTTACTTACTATAGGTAGTTTAGCTGTGAAGCAATAAAGATCTAAATGAAGGGGGTGGCCCTGGGGATGGACTGATGTGAAGGAAATTACAAGGAAGGAAAAGAGGATTTGATAATTGACAAGCCAACGAGAAGAAAAAAAATGAAGCAAGATAATTTGTTGCTATATTAACAGTACATGCTAAGAAACTCTGGTTACTTAGCTTGCAATTAGAAAATTACACTCCAGATTAAATATCACTTAATTGATGAAGAATTCATACTTTTAGCTTTTCAGCCAATATTGAGATTCAGTAATGCTTCAGGTAAATTAACGTAAAAACCTGGAAGTGCCTCTTTGCTGGAAATAATTGTCCCCTCTGGATTTGTAAATGAACTTCCAGAGCCAACGGCAGCCTTGCAAATACAGTTAGTAGGCCTTCACTTCCGTTGCATCATTGCTGAAATCTTTTTAGCCAATTTAATTAAATATTCATCATTCACCAGGAAATACAGTATCTCCTGTCATTTAAAATGTTAAATTGGTCTCCTAGAACTGAAAAATTCATTAGCCTTGACATTAATACGTGGTATTTTCCTCTTCCTTGTCATTTTCCAGTAGTGCATATAGTCAGTGCAAAGACCATTGCTAATCCTGCACTCATGTCATGAATATTCGATGGTTTACTGTGAACAAAGCACTATATATTACATGTTGACCAAATTGGGATCTTGCTTTTAAAACATCCCATGGGTGCAGGGGAGTAGAGGGTGAGTCTCACAGTGAGAAACCCATATGTGTGTGTGTGTGTGTGTGTGTGTGTGTATACATATATATATAAATATATAAAAAATTATTTATTTTTAAATAGAATGAAGATAGGGACCACTTTCCCTTTGATTCCAATATTCCATATTCCAATGCCTCACCTGGTGCCTTATACATAGTGGACACTAAATAATCACTAAATAAATGCTTGTTGAAATAAAATGAACTATTTTATCAGCCCATTATATCTGGTATTTATGTCATTACAGATTAATCAGCCAACTAAACACCAAGCCTACTATGTGTCAAGTACTGTGCTTCATATATACTATAAAAAAGAGTGAGATCACTTTTGCCTTCAAGGAACACATCTGGAGTCATGGAATTGACTTGAGGAATGGTCAGAGCATATATGTGTGGCACATAGTAAGCACTTATTAAATGCTTTTTCTAGGGTAGCTAGGTAGTACAGTGGATGGAGTACCTGACTTGAAATCAGGAAGACTCATCTTCCTTTGATAAAATATGACCTCAGATACTTACTAGCCATGTCACCCTGGGCAAGTCACTTAACCTTGTTTGCCTAAGTTTCCTCATCTGTAAAATGAGCTGGAGAAGAAAATGTCAAATGACCCCAGTATCTTTGCCAAGAAAACCCCAAATGCAATCACGAAGAGTCCAAGTCAAGTGAATCATGGCATACAGGATAGAGCACTGGACCTGTAATTAGGATGACTAGAGTTCAACTTTGGCCTCAGACATTTACTAGCCGTGTCACCTTGGGCAAATCACTTAATCTCTGTCCATGTCAGTTTCCCCATCTGTAAAATGGGGATGATAATAATAATACATTTACCTCCCAGGATGGTTGTGAAGATCAAATGAGATAGTGTTTGTAAAGGGCTTAGCACAATGCCTGGCACATTACAAGTAATAAATCAATCCTTGTTCCCATCCCCTTATTCATTCATTCCTCTAGTTCAGCCCTTCATATTACAGATGACATGGAGTCTATAGGTCTGAAGTGGTTTTCTCAAGGTCCCACACTCTGCTGTGTGTGCACCCAATGATGCTTAAGTCAGAATACTGTCCACCATACCGCATGGAATCATAGGACTTTGGAGTGGAAAGGACTTATATGTGCACTTTTATTTCTGGAAGAGATCTTGGAAATACTTTAGTCTGGTTTACTCAGCTTAGCAATGAGGACACTAAAGCACAGAAGAGCTAACTCTTTAACAGGCTACGTTTTTCCCCCCGGAGAGTCTGGTTGTTAGACATTTACTAGCATACTTCTCTATTGCTCTATAGATATTGCTTGAGCTCAGTAAGAGGAGACTAGAAGACTCAGAGAATGAAGTCATCACCACACTGGAGGCCTAGGGACTGATAGCCTAATAATGATAATTATGATGATGATATAATGGTAGTCATTTGCATAGTGCTGTAAGGTTTGCAAAGTACTTTATTTCCAGC